>CAUYRH010064097.1:0-15300 GCA_963574655.1 Perodicticus potto
CCCACTACCAGGAGCTTTGGTGTTTTCTGTATTCTTTTCTGTAAATCAATTCTGCCTTATCACGGACGGGTGGGAGGGGGGAAATAATGTAATGAAGAATAATAAAATACATGTATTTAAAAAAAAAAAAAAAAAAAAGAATTCAGTGAAAATTAGCAAAAGGTGTATTTATCAGAATAAGAAAATAGAAATGTGAAAATAATTCCTGTATAGAAGTACAACATTTAATGGATATAGTCAATGAAATTTCAGGGATGTAAATATTTCACTCATGCACTTTAGGTAAATTTTACAAATTTAAATATTCCTTTCTTGTGTTTTCTTTTAATGTTTTACATATTATTTAACAACTAAAAAGAGAATCACCCATAAATCCTTAACTTTAATAGTACCTCAAATAATCTAACTTATTTTAATTTTGAGGTATATGGTAAGTATTATTTACATATTTGTAATCATACTTCATATTGCATTTTATAATTTATATTTTAATTAATATTTTCAATACAATATTTCTCATTTTCAGCAATACTGGGTCGAATATATGTCCAACTCTTTAGCCCAGTGGTTCTCAACCTGTGGATTGTGACCCACAGGAACTGTATTAAAGGGCCGTGGCATTAGGAAGGTTGAGAACCACTGCTTTAGCCTGATATGCATGGAGCTTTGTTTTCTACCTTCAATTACTTTTCTAAATGTATCTCCCTGGTACATATTCTTTTTTTTTTTTTTTAAGACAGAGTCTCACTATGTCACCCTCCATAGAATGCCATGGTGTTATAGCTCACAGCAACGTCAAATTCTTGGGCTTAAGCAATTCTCTTGCTTCAGCCTCCCAAGTAGCTGCGACTACAGGTGCCTGCCACAACACCCCACTATTTTTTGTTTGCAGTCGTCATTGTTTTTTATCAGACCTGGTACAGGCTCAAACCCACCAACCTCAGTGTATGTGGCTGGTGTCCTATTCACTGAGCTATGGGTGCAGAGCCCCCATTACATATTCTTACTTGCAACTTTTGTAATTTTCAAGAGTCATGATAACATGTCACTGAGATTTTATACTCAATATTATTGGTTATTATATACAAAGAAACACAATTTTTACTAAGAATATTATTGTAGTTCTTGAAGTTTTAAACATTTTCCTAAATAATAAATATCTATGCTAATACTTTCAAATGTCCCAATTTCTTAAAAAATAAAAAGTTTTCAATTTTAGAATAAGTATTAAATTCATCTGATGGTGGGCCTGAGTTCTTTGACTGAATTGTGAGGTATGATGAACCAATAGTTGAGCACCTGTAGCTCATTAAATAACATGTTCTTCAGTTTAATGTGCTCCCATGTGAGATATTTCCATTGCCTAAAGAATATGTAACATCTCTTTGAAGACATTTTTAATTGATCTTCATTAAGGATGTTTAAATTGCTCTAGCAACAGCCAGCTCACTGCCTTTGGTGTTCACTGTATTATTAAAATTTGTTTTTAATCTTATCAATTAGAACCCCATAAGTTTAATGTCATAACCATGTACTTTATATGTATAAACATTGCAATATTTAAATACAGCCATGGTTCCTTCACCACTTTCTTTTTTCTAACATTCAGCATCCACAGTTTCTTTGGCTATTCCATCCATGACATACCTTTTAGATCCCTTACAAGTTTCTTTGTCAGCTTCTGAACATACTTTGGTGTGAGGAATGAGGCCAAACACTGAAGTAGAACTTATGCTCTTTGCCTTCTCACTAGAGAGAATTCAGTGGGAATGACCCTGTTTTCATTGTGCATGCCTTCTTACTTGCAACTGCTGACAGAAAAGTCATAGTCACCAGATTTAAACAAGTAGATCCTGGGCCTTCCACTGGCCAGATGTATCACCTTGTACATAATCACTCGAACTCTCGGTTTTTGAATTTGTGGAAGGAAATAATTGTTTCTACAGTATAGCTTTGTTATTAGACTAAAAGAAATGGTATTTGTAAAGTTCAGTGATGTTTGGTCATGTATCAGGGCTAAGAAACTAGTACTCAATAAAAATAAATTAATGATACATTTTTTATTAAATTTTTTAACAATAATTTACCTTTCAACACATGTCAGGAAATGTTCACAGCAAATCCAGAATAAGACAGGAAGTACAGTATCTGATGCTTTCTTAGTTCTGGACTAAGCCATTTAATACATGACATGCTGATTGATTCTTCCCTTTCCTTTCCTTTTTCCTGGACACCTAAGGTTCTTCTTAGGGCTCTCCATTTTGACATCCCATTTATGCTTGTCCACCTGTGTCAGAAATTCTGATTACTCAAATATTATGTCCCTCAATATGTGGGTCATTTTTGGTAATGAATAAAGGGTATATAGAACTGTAAGACTCATTCCATTCAACCTGAGTATCAGGCTGTCTCTTCAGATTTCCTTTTCATATTCTCAGTTACACAAGCCTAGCTCTGGTTTCAGCTGCTGCAGACCATCCCAATTCCCTAAGGACTCCGGGAAGCTTCATGTGGGTGTGCCAAGAATGACCATCACATGGTGCATCTCTGGCTGAGATCAGAGTAACCACTAGGGTTAAGAGCTAAAGTTGGTTAAGAGTTTATTTTTAATTTCTTACTGAACAAATAAAAATGTAAATTATTTTAACAAAATCAATGAATCTTGCACTTACATTTCAAAGCTAAAATTGTTGCTGTCCAAAGAAATTTTTAAAGTACTATTTTCCACTTAGTTTTATAGGTAGTTAGAGACTGAATACTCCATATTGTAAACCACTGAGTGTTCCCCTTGGACAAGGGGAACATATTTGCATAATGCAGTCAGCATGATGTGGATATTTTTGTGGTGTAGGGGGAGAAAGAAAAGCTCTAATAGGACATGGGAAATCTAGGGCTGTTATTGTTTTCACCTTTGAGAGAAAGATCCTAGAGTTTGTTGGACAGAAATGACTTGTGGGACCAGGTGATTCATTAAACTGTCTGGGGCCTTCCCCAAAGGAGCCTCTAGATGGCATGGTGTCCTTCTTGTTTCATGAACGTGAAGGAAAGGGTTCCTAGTTTCCCTGCAGTATGCCCCAAAATCAGAATGATTAGTTTATATACTTATTAGGGTTAGTATGATGATGTTAGAGTAATTTCCAATTAAAATAACCTTTATACCAAATTGAAAAGGAGCAGTGGAGTTGAAGGAAGGAATAGTGAGGAAGGAAATTGTTACTTTCACTTAGTGACCATTTATCTGCAGAAAAACCCAAGATGATCCTTCTGGAATTCTGTGTACATGGGGTTCTTCCTTATTTAAGTATCTTGGAATTCTTTTATTCCCACTCTTTAATTCAAGACACTCTTCTGAGGCATCTAGGCACCTATCTTCTAAGGCAGGGGTCCTCAAACTACGGCCTGCAGGCAACATGCTTCAGTGTGAATTGTATTTGTTCCCATTTTGATTTTTACTTCAAAATAAGATATGTGCAGTGTCCATAGGAATTTGTTCATAGTTTTGTTTTTTTTTTAAACTATAGTCCTGCCCTCCAACGGTGTGAGGGACAGTGAATTGGCCCCCTGTTTAAAAAATTCAAGGACGCCTGTTCTAAGACAACAGGCAAGAAGCCAAGTACATTAGACATTTGACTGAAATCACAACCCACGTACCTCACCTTTCCTTATATAGCTTAAGAGTTGACAAAGGGATCCATTATTCTTACATTTTTTTGACAAGTTCCATTAAGCAGAGGCATCTCATAATGGTTTGTTATGCTATACACAACCATCATTGTCCATCAATGTCTGTCAAATTTTACTCAAGGCCAATTTTTTTTTTTTTTTACTTCTTGCATCATTCATTTGCCCAGGCCCCTTCTAGGATTGTCTGACTTGATATGTCCCTCAACCTAATGCTATTAAATATTTTCCTGCTATACAATAACCCAATTAGTTCATTAGTCCTATTCAAAAGTAATTAAATTATCAGGAAGCAGAGAAGATTGCAATATTAGAATACAGACATAACTCGTTTTTTCACCCTTGACACTATTGCACTTTAAAGACATTTCATTTTTTACAAATTGAAAGTTTGTGGCAACCCTACATCAAGGAGGTAGATCAAGTGCTGTTTTTGTCTAGCAGAATGTGTTCATTTCATGTTTCAGTGTCATAGTTTGTCAATTATCACAATATTTAAAACTTTGTTATTGTCATTATTATTATTATGTCTGTTATGGTGATCTAGGTTCAGTGACCTTTGATGTTACTATTCTAGCTATTTTGAACACCATGAACCATACCCACTGCTCCACTGACCATCTGTTCCAAAGTATTTTTTCTTCTCTTCAGGCCCTGCATTCCCTGGGGCAAAATAATATTGAAATTAGGACAATCAGTAAGCCTATAATAACCTGTGAGTGTTCAAATGAAATGAATCAAAAGCTATAAATGATTAAGCTTAATGAGGAAGGCATGTTGAAAGTTGAGATATGCCAAAATGTAGGCTTCATGCACCAAACAGACAAGTTGTGAATGCGAAGGAAAAGTTCTTGATGGGAATGAAAACTGCTACTATAGTGAACACACAAATAAGAAAGCAACACAAAACAAACAAAACAAAATAAAACAAAACCACAAAAGAAAACAAAACAGCCTATTTACTGGTATGGAGAAAATTTTAGTGGTGTGTATATATTAAACCAGCAAAAACATTCCCTTAAAGAACTAATCCAGAGAAAGATACTAACTCTCTTCAATTCTGTGAAGGCTGAGAGAAATGCGGAAGATGCAGAAGAAAAGTTTGGAGCTAGCAGAGGTTGGTTCATTAGGTTTAATGAAAGAAGCCATTCTCATAACATAAAAGTTCAAGGTGGGAGCTGGGCATGGTGTCCCATCCCTGCAGTCACAGCTGAGGAGGCTGAGGTGAAAGGATTGTTTGAGTACAGGAAATCAAGAGCAGTTTGGGTAACACAGTTAGACCCTATGTCTTAAAATTTTTTTGATTTATAAAATATTTAAAATGTTTGAAAGTACAAGGTGAAGCAGAAAGTGCTGATATAAAATGTATAGCAAGTTATCCAGAAGATCTAGCTAAGGTAATTAAAGAAGTTGGCAATACTAAACAACAGATTTTCAATGTAAGTGAAACATCCTTCTCTTGGAAGAGGATGACAAATAGCACTTTTCATAGCTAGAGAAAGGAAGTGAATTCCTGAATTCAAAGCTCCAAAAGACAGGCTGATGCTCTTTCTGCATCTTTTAAAAAATCATGTTGTCTTCGTTTTTATATCTAGTTATGTAGTTAATTACATTTATAGATTTGCATATGTTGAGCCATCCTTGAGTCTCTGGGATGAATTCCAGTTGGTTGTGATGAATTATTTTTTTGATGTGCAGCTGAATTCAGTTAGCTAAGCTTTTGTTAAGAATTTTCACATCTATAGTTTTCTTCTTTGGTTGTGTTCTTTCCTTGCTTTGTTATAAAGGTGTTATTGACTTTGTAGAACAAGTTGGGGAAGATTCTTTCCTTCTCAATGTTATGGAATAATTTCTACAGTATAGGTACAAGTTCTTCTTTGTAGGTTTGGTAAAATTCAGGTATGTAACTGTGGAGTCTAGGACTTTTATTTGTTGGAAGATCCTTTCATTGCAGCTTCAATTTCAGTGTTTGATATTGATCTGTTTAAGAGTTCTATTTCTTCCTAATTGAGCCTAAAGAGCTTAGGTGTTTCCAAGAATTTATTCATATCATCCATATTTTCAAACTTCTGAGCAGACATTTTTATATTAATAGTATTTAGAGATGATGTTTTGTATTTCTCTTACATCAGTTATGATCTCTCCTTTTCCAATTTTAATTGAGCTTATTAGAATCCTTTACATTCTGTTTCTTGTTAAACTAGTAAGGGGCTTGTCCACTTTATCTTTTCAAAGAAACAACTTTTTGCTTCATTAATATTGTGTACAATTCTTTTGTCCTCAATTTTATTTGGTTTTGTATTGGGCAGCTAGTGGACCCCAACCTGGAACAGTGACCAGCAAAGGAGATAAGCACTGAAGAAATCATGAAACCTACACAAAACTTAGTGCATAAAACTGGAAGCCTGTAAGGGCACACACTGTTTCATGTGCCTGGTGGCAGAATGAAAACAATGCAGTACCTGTCTTGTTTCCCAGAATCTTTTTATTGGATACGTAACAGAGTATATGTACAAGGATGCACAAGAGTCAGTACTTAGCAGTCAAGGTTAAAAATTAGAAAGAGGAGATTACAGCCCCTAGGAAGGCTGGGTAAAGGGTAAACAGGGGTGGAACATCTGAAGACACCAGATAATGTGCAAGCAAAAGAGTGAGAAAGGAGGGAGAGTAAGTTTCATCCCCTCAGGCAGACATCTCAGCTTCTCTAGCCAAACTACAAGTTGATGGTTTCAGTTGCTTACACTGCTTATTTCCCCATGCTTGTATAGCTATATAGACATTCCCCCATCTGGGCACTTTGAGTTGGAAGGTTTGTGAGGAATTCAACCTGTCTGCCTCTCACAGTTTTGCTCTAATCTTGGTTATTTCTTTTCTCCTGTTGGATTGAGATTGGTTTGTTCTTCCTTTTCTAGTTCTTTGTAATAGTTCATTAGATTGTTGCCTTGCGACCTTTCTGTCTTTTGGGTGTGGGAATTTAAGGTTATGAGTTTTCCTCTCCGGACTGCTTTTGATGTATCCCACAGATTTTGATAGCCCATGTCCCCGTTATCATTTAATCTAATAATCTTTTGATTTACCTATTTGTCACCTCATTCACTCAGCTGTCATTCAGCAATAGCTTGTATAGTTTCCATGACTTTGGATAGGGATGAATGTTTCTCTTGGAGTTGATTTCTAATTTTATTCTACTGTGGTCTGAGAAGATACATGGTGTAATTTCTATTTTTTTATTTGTTGAGATATGTCTTGTAGCCTAGGAAGTGATCAATTTTAGAGAACATTCCATGAACTGATGAGAAGAATGTATATTGAGTAGTTTTTAAGTAGAATTTCCTGTAAATATCTGTTAAACCCATTTGTTCTATATGTTTAAGTCCATTGTTTTTGTTGTTGTTGTTGTTGTTTGTTTTCTGCTTGTATGATCTGACCCATTCTGACAGTGGGGTGTTGAAGTCCCCAGTATTATAATGCTGCTATTTATTATTTTGTTCAGATCAAGTAGAGTTTGTTTTACAAACATGGGTGTAGCTCCATTGGGTGCATAAGTATTTAGGATTATTATGACTCCTTATTGAACTGTTCCCTTCACCATTATTTAATCACCGTCTTTCTCTTTCTTTACTTTTGTGGATTTGAAGTGTATGTTATCTGCTATGAGAATGACTACACCAGTTTTCTTTTAGTTTCCATTTGCATGGAACATTGTTTAATACACTATTGTCTTGAGTCTGAATGAGTCCTTATGGATTAGATGTGTTTAGGAAGACAGCAGATACTTGTCTTACATATACATTTTTTATCTATTCAACCATATAACTTTTCAGTGTCAAAGTGAAGCCATTTATATTTATTGAAAAAAATAGTAAGTGTGGTGGATTTCTGTTCATCCTGTTATGTAGAACTTTATTGTTTTGTTTTACTGGTAGAGCCATTGTGGTATCTAGGGTTTGACCTTCAGCTTCTGGGTATTTTTATGCTGTGGGTGTCTGTTGTGCTGATCCACGTATAATATAGACCTGAGTATTTCCTGTAGGGCAAGTACAGTTATGACATATCTCTTCAATGTTTGTTTGTAAGAAAAAGACTTAATTTCTTCATCAAATATGAAACTAAGTTGTGGAAAAATTGCATTTCCATATGCAAGAGAATGAAATTGGGCCTTTCTCTTATACCATACACAAATCAACTCAAAATAGATTAAATACCTAAATACAAGACCTAAACCTACAAAAGGAACTTTTGAAAATGTTCCTTAAAGTTGGCTTTGGCAATGAATTTGAGATTTGACATCAAAAGCAAAGGTAACAAAAAAAAAATAAACATGTGGGACTACTTCAAGCTAAAAATCTTCTGTATAGCAAAGTTTACAACCAACAAAATGAAGAAAGCCTATGGATTGAGAGAAATATTTGGAAAACATATATCTTATAAAGAGTTTCTATCCCAAACATGTAAAGAACTCACACAACTTAAAAGCAAATAAACATGTAAACAAAGAACTGGGATTTAAAAATTGAGCAAAGCAGCTGAATAGAAAATTCTCAAAAGAAAGCCCACACATGACTAACATGTAACTGAAAAGTGCTCAACTAATTATCAACAGAATGCAAATCAAAACCACTATATTTTCTCACACCTTTTGAAAGGATGGCTGTCATCAAAAAAACAAGAAGCAACAAGTGCTGGCAAAGATGTGGAGAAAATAGAAAGCCTCTTATGGTGAGAATAAAAATTGATGTAGTCATTATAAAAATAGTATGGAGGTTCCTCTAAAGATTTAAAACAGAGCTACTATATGATCTGATAGTCTCTCTTCTGGATATATACCCTAAAAAATGAAGTTATTAATGGTATGTCAAAGAGATATCTGCACTCCCATGTTCAATTTAGCATTATTCAAAGTAGCCAAGATACGCAAACAAAGTAAGTGTCTCTCTATGGATAAATGGATAAATACAATTTAGTATGTATATAATATAGTTCGGCCTTTAAAAAGATATTCCCATTAATGACAATAGAATATAATTTGGCCTTTAAAAAGATATTCCCATGAATGACAACAAGGATGAATCTGGAATAGGATTTTCTAAGTGAAATAAGGTAGACAGAGAAAGAAAAGTACTACATGATTTCATGTTATGTGTGGAAAAAATGGTGAAAAGATAGAAAAAGAGTGCAAGATATGAGGGGAATGGGAAATAAAGGTCAGTTAAGGAGGATAAAGAAGCTAGACATACAACGTATATTAAATGGACAATACACAGAAACATTGTATTGTATAATGAAAAAATACCAAGAAACTACATTGTAGGTGCTTCTGTCTCTCTGTCTCTCTCTCTCTTATAACAGGGTAACTAAACGAGATGATATGTTAATTTGCTTGACTGTAGTTATCATATCTCCATGTACACATATCTCAAAACATCATGCTATACATCTTTAAAAATATACAATAAAAATGCAAAAAGAAAAAAAGAAAATTAAAAATGAAAATATGCCTCTTTCTTCTGGTTGGTGGTGCCAAATATGAAACTTATGTCTTTAAAATTGATTCTTCTGCTATGAGAATAAGACTTTCTCTCTGATTATTTCAATATTTTTCTATGTCTTTAAATTTCAAAAGTTTAATAAGGATGTGTATTGTATGGATTTCTTTGGGTTTATCCTGTTTAAGGTTTTTCAACTCCCTGAATCTATGGCCTACATAGATTTTGCAAAATTTAGGGAGTTTTTAATCATTATTTTTAAAAATACTTATTCAGTCCCCCTTTTATCCTCCTTTCCTTCTGCAACACCCATGATAAGAACATTAGCTCTATTTGTATCATCCCACATTATATGTCTTTTTCTTTTCCAGTCTATTTTCTCTGTTATTCAGATCAAGTAAATTCTGTTCATCTTTATTCAAGTGGTCTGTATCACCTCTCTACTGAGCCCATCACTAAGATTTTTTTGTTTTTAATTATGATGATTATATTTTTCAGTTTTATAATTTGCATTTGGGTCTTTTTGTAATTTCTATTTCTTTGCTGAAATTCTCTATTTTCTTTATTTTCAAGAAAATTAATGATTACCTATGAAAACATTTCTTGATGGTTGTTTTAAGATCCTTTGTAGATTTTTTTCACATTTGATTCATAATAGTGTTGGCATGGATTGTCTTTCATTATTCAATTTGTGTTTTTTCTGGTTCTTTATATGACAGGTGATTTTTTTTAATTGTTCATTATCATTTTGAATATTATGTAATGAGACTTTGGTGCATATTTAATCTTTTCTTTTTTAAAGCAAGCAGTCCTGTAGCTGCAACCCCAAAGTAAGTACATATGTTCAACTTCTTGCTGGGCCTCATTGACACCATTTTGTCAAAGGTGAGATGCTGATTCACACCTTCCATTTCAAGGGTGAAATGGAAGTTTAATTCCCCCTATGCCCTGTTGACTCTTTCCCAGGAAAGATGGGGTACTGACTTGCACACCTCCTTGCCTCTGAGTAAATTCTGCTTACTGTTGGGACGCACTGCCACTGGGTAAAGGAGGAAGTGGAGAGTTATTCACTCTGCTTTGATGTTGCAGGAAGGATTGCAAGCTCAGCTGCCCACTGGGCCACCACTCAGGTTAGGACTAGAGGACCTGGTGGTCCAGAGTACCGATTAGCCCCACCTCACAATATCTCATTAATTCTTCTTTTGTCAAGTATCAGGGAAGCTAAGTTCTCCACTCGACCTGGATGACACTACACTGGCAGGGGAATCAGAGTGAATTAGGGCAGGTCAGCTCCCTAAGTATCTCCACTAAAACCCAGGGAAGTGGTAAGGCATGATTTTTCCAATAGTGCTTGTGCTTATCTAGAGTAGGGCAAGTACTGATAAAAAGGTTTTTGGCCTTTTAATCCCACCGTTTTCCCAGTTCCTTGTCTAGGAAGTTTTAGGCTTTTCTTAGAGATTTTTTTCATCTGAGGTTTGTGGTGGTTCTGTTTGAAGGTTTTTGAGTCTTTCTATGTTCATTTTTTGTACAATACAGGTTTTCAGTTTATTTTTTTTTAATTTTGTTTCTTCTTTTTTAGTTTTCTTGCTTTCTTTTCCTTTTTACTCTGTAATAACAGGAGTGGCCTGGGAGGAATGCAGCTTTTTCATCATCAAGGGAATAACAAGTCGATGCCATAAAAATTT
This sequence comes from Perodicticus potto, assembly GCA_963574655.1. Lineage (NCBI taxonomy): Eukaryota > Metazoa > Chordata > Mammalia > Primates > Lorisidae > Perodicticus > Perodicticus potto. Next base: position 10,853 of record CAUYRH010064097.1, read on the forward strand.
AAACATATTTATCCTTTTTTAAAATTTATTTTGTGCCCAAAATTTGGTATAATACAAATTAACCTGCCATACCCAGATGTGGAAGTCTCAGTACTTATTTTAAACAGAAAGGGTTAGCTAGAAATGAACCTGTCCCAGAAACAAAAATCCCCTAGTGGTGACTTTTCTCACAGAGCCCTTTGATCCCCCTCTGCAGAGAATATGTGCCTGAGAGAAGTCAAACTATTAAGAGGATTTTTGTGACCTTGGTCTTTTTGTTAACCTTATTACTTTGTTAATACGCTATAAAATAAAGAAGAAACTTAACAAGGTTTCTCTGAGGCTTTCTTGAATTGTAAATCACTGGGGACAGTGTAGTAAACAGTCATGTATTGTTAACAGCTTTTTCTAGCATACTAACTAGAGCTACTACTATTACTAACATTTAATTTCAAGATCTTCCAACTCTCCAACCATGCAAATACATAAGGGAGAAATTATTCAGTACAGTGAGATTACAAAGCTCCAGTAAAATAGGCTGAATTCTACTATATTTGCCAATCTCAGTTATCACAGTGTCAAGGCCCTAGCACAGATGTTGTGCAAGGGCCTATGAGAATTGCATCAGGATGTGACCCAAATACACAATCACTTGAATCAGGCACAAGCATTCAACAGGAAAGGGGCCAAGACTTAAATCAGTAGAATCAGTGGTTCAAGTAGGAGCAAAAGCTCCATTCATCCATTAATCAAGAAGCAAAAAGTTCATTCAGTTTTAGTTTTAATAATGACAAATATGTACCAATTTTAGTTAATTTTATTTGTAATTAAAGTAATAATTATATGTATTTGTGAGGTAGTGTATGTTTCAATGCCCATATACATTGGTCAAAGACCAAGGAAGGGTAATTACTCTATCCATCACTTTAAACATTTCTATTTCTTTGTGGTGGCAACATTAAATCTCTTCTCTTCTAGCTATCTTGAAATATACACTACATGGTTATTTGCTATAGTCATTCTTCTGTGTAACATGTAACAAAGAACTTATTCTTTCTAACTATAACTTTCTATATACCTTTTCATGGTACCTCCATTTCCTCTACCATCCCCAATCCCTAGTAACAACTATTCTACTCTCCACTTCTCTGAAGTCAACATTTTAGATTCCACAAATGGGTAAGGTCATGTGTTTTTTGTCTTTCTCCACCTGGCTCATTTCACTTAACATAATGTCTTCCAAGTTCATCCTTATTATCACAAATGATAGAATTTCATTCTGTTCAATGGCTGAATCGTATTCGCGTGCGCACGTGCGCGCACACGTGTGCGCGCACACGTGTGTGTGTGTGTGTGTGTGTGTGTGTTATCACATCTTTTGTCCATTGATCTGGAGATGGCCATTTAGGTTGGTTCCATAACTTGGCTATTATGAATAGCACTGCAATAAATATGGAAAGGCAGAGCAATCACATTAATGTGTCTACATATCTGAAGGAAATGAAATCAGTATGTCAAAAAGACATGCACTCTCATGTTTATTGCAGTGCTATTGACAATTGATTATTTTTTCTTTTTTAACTTTTAAATATACCACAACGTTTACTATGTTCCTGAAGCTGTGTGAAAATTAGATACATGAGGAAAGAGGAAAATCATTGTAGCTGTCTATAAGTAGCTTCCAGCACACAGGAGAAAGCAAATATTGAAACTATCGTACAAGTACACAGAATATTGTTAAGAAAATACACAGCATTTTACAGGGAAACAACTGATGTACCTAATTTGGCAGGGGCCTCAAGGAGTCTTCGTAAATGATGGGAAAAAACATGTAGGTTAATGTCACATAAGCAGGCATTACCTAGGGAAGGAAGAAAATGCATTGCAAGTAGAGGTACTGCATACAAGGGTCTCGAGACAGGCAAGATTTGAGAGACAACCAAATAATGAGTTCCCAGAATTTGCATGCTTAGGGCCAAGAAGAGTGGCGAGAGATGAAACAACAATGGGGGCCATATTCAGGACCTCATAAGTCATGTTGAAAACTGTTGCCTTATTTTAACGTTATTAGGATATTTAATGAAGGATTTAACCTATTTAAATTTGTGGCCATGGTTGGTATATGGAGGATTGGAACAAAGTAAGAAATAAAGAGATGATTAAAAATGATTATCAAGGTTCTCCAGAAAAAACAGGTCAAATAATGTGTGTGTGTTTCTTCATATATATATTTGTTTATGTATGTATAACATATGTGAGTATACCAGTAAGAATTAGGCTTATGTGCTGGGCACAGTGGCTCTTGCCTGTAATACTAGCACTCTAGAAAGTCAAGGTGGGAGGATTGCTTGAGCTCAGGAGTTAGATGCCAGCCTAATCAAGAGTGAGACTCTGTCTCTAGACAGAGAAAATCAGAAAAAATTAGCCATGTTTTGTGGCAGGCACCCATAGTCCCAGCTACTTGGGAGGATGAGGCAGGAGGATTGCTTGAAACCAGAAATTTGAAGTTGCTATGAGCTAAGCTGATGCCATGGCACTCTAGCCTGGGCAACAGAGTGAGGGTCTGTCTCAAAAAAAGGAAGAAAGAAAAAGAAGAATTACAATAACGATGACTGTGGTAGCTAACAAGTCCCAAATCCATGGGGCAGCTGAGCAGATTGGGAGTTCTAGCAAGAATTGATGTTGCAGTGTTGAGTCCAAAGGTAGTCTTGAAACAGAATTTCTTCCTCTTTGAAAGACTTCAGTTTTGGCGCTGCCCGTAACTCAGTAGGTAGGGTGCTGGCTACATACACGGAGGCTGTCAGGTTCCAATGAGCCCAGGCCAGCTAAAATCACTACACAACTGTAACAAAAAAATAGCCAGGGGTTGTGTCGGGCGCCTGTATTCCAAGCTACTTGGGAGGCTGAGGCAAGATAATTGCTTAAGCCCAAGAGTTAGATGTTACTGTGAGCTGTGATGCCATGGCACTCTACCAAAGGCAATATAGTAAGAGACTATCTCCCAAGGAAAAAAAAATAGAAAAAGAAAGACGTCAGTTTTTTTTTTCTCTTAAGGCTTTGCCTGATTAGACAAGGCCTAATCATATTATGGAAAGTAATCTCTTTCAGTAAAAAGCTACCAATTTATACATTAATCACATTGAAAACAATATCTTCACAGCAGTATCTGGATAGAAATTTAAGAAAACAACTGAGAACTAGAGCCTAGCCAAGTTTACACATAAAAATGTTAAACATCTCGGACGTATTATTGTAAAATATATATAACAGCTGGTTTGAAATAAAAGTATTGACAGTGAAGATGGAAAGAAATGATTCTAAATACTAGACTGGACTCAGAATGTATAAGACTTTGTGATGGAATGTTGGAGTATAGAGTAGGACATAAAAATAAATTAGTGAACTAACAAATTGAATGATAGTGCCTCTTACTAGAGAAAAAGAAGGTGGGGATAGAAGAAAAGACAGGAAAAGAGAAATAAATGTGATAGTCATTGGCATATAGAAGAAAATTTAAACTCTCAGGGATGAAACAGCCCAGTTTCTTCAAGCTTCCTTAGCTGACTATGAATAAGTAACTCTAAGAGTTTGTTCCATTCAGACCTTAGGGAGTTTAGGAACACCAGTCATTGCTGCAGAGGAGGTCACCTCTTTTGACTTGATAGAGGAATTTACAGATAAGTCAGGGACATCTTATTCCTTACTTTCCTGGGGACTTCAGATATCCAAGGTCAGAGTTAGAGGCCAGGAACACAGACCAGAATTATAGAGGTCCACAAGGCTTGTCCCCAACACACAACCTCATTGCAATAAAAATGTATCCAGCAATTTTATTGTCTGGTTTCAGTTTGTCATTTCCTCTTCAGAAAGTATTCAGTAATAATTCTACTTATCACACACATTTCAGGATAAGCTATTGAAATGGACACAGTCTTAATGATTCAGAAGTACAGTAACCTCAGGGTAAAGCAGAGAACTACTTTTAAAAAATAAATAGGGACATGACTTATAAAGAATTTTCAGGAGATTATTTTTTATGAGAATCTATATATTTTTCTTAATAATAACTATGACTTAAACTAAAAAGCTTCATACTCATTAACTATATATAGGCAGATACGCTTCAACCATGGATATTCAATTTCTTCTATCATTCTAATTAGAGAACATTATTTTATCAAATTTTGCAAAAACAGCATTGAGATTATATTTTTTGACCAAAAAGTCTCATCAGAGCCCCCTTAATCTCCTTATTTCTAAGAGTGTAGATTATTGGGTTCAACATGGGGATCACCACCATGTAGAACACAGACACCACCTTGTTCTGGTCAGTTGAGTAGCTGGACTTGGGCATCACATAAATGAAGGTAATGGTCCCATAGAACAGAGTGACTGCAGTGAGGTGGGAGGTGCAGGTGGAGAAGGCCTTGTGGCGCCCCTCCCTGGAGCGCATCTTCAGGATGGTGATG
>CAUYRH010064098.1:0-27644 GCA_963574655.1 Perodicticus potto
TCAAATTTTTGCCCATTTTTGTCATCATATTATTGAGTTACAAGAGTTCTTTATATATATACATATTTTTTTTTTTCCCTGAGGCTCTGTCACCCTGGGTTAAAGTGCTGTGGTGTCATAGCTCACAGCAAGCTCAAACGCTGAGGCACAAAAGAACCTCTTTCCAGCCTCCCCAGGAGCTGGGACTACAGGTGCACCCAACAACACCTGGCTGCTTTCTTTAAAATATGGAGCGCTTCCTAAATTTGCGTGTCATCCTCACGCAGGGACCATGCTAATCTCTGCATCGTTTCAATTTTAGTATATGTGCTGCTGAAGTGAGCACTTTTTTTCTTTCTATTTTTAGTACAGATGGGGTTTTGCTCTTGTTCAGGCTGGTCTTGAAATTCTGAGCTCAGGCAATCCACCCACTTAGGCCTCCCAGAGTGTTAGGATTACAGGCGTGAGTCACTGCACCCTGCCAAGTTCTTTATATATTTTAGATGCTAATCCTTTTATGAGACAAATGATCGCATTTCCGCTTTCCTTTTTCTTTTCCTTCCTTTTTTTTTTTCGAGATAAAGTCTCATTCTGTCACTCTGTCTCCCATGGTGTCATCATAGCTCACAGCAAACTCAATCTCTTCGGCTCAGGCAATCCTGCCTCAGCCTCCCGAGTAGCTGGGACTACAGGCATCTGCTACAATGCCTGGCTTGTTTTTCTATTTTTGGTAGAGATGGGGTCTGGCTCTTGCTCAGGCTGGTCTTGAACTCCAGAGCTCAAGGCATCCACTTGCCTTGGCCTCTTAGAGTTCTCAGATTACAGGCATGAGCCCCTGCTCCCAGCCTGCTTTCTTTTTTCTTAAATCGGACATCTAGACTTTATTTAACAAAAGTAACAAGCAAAGTCCAATAGGTACTTTGCAGAGAAACACTGCCTATAGGAACTTTTATCTGAAGCCGCTGCAGGCCCCTTGCAGTTGCATTTGAGTGAGCTCCCTTGCTGTGAAGAGCACAGCTCACACAGGCTGGATGAATGGTCCGCACATTCTCCGAGAATTCCCTGAATACTACCTTATAAACACACGTACATTCACTTTGAAAAACTTAATTGACTGTCCCCAGATAGGCTTTATTCTTATTAATCTTTTTGGAAGAGGCCACCAAAGAGAAGGCTGTACAGTTGCATCTTATGCATAATGTGACTGTGTTGGGCACCAAGCCCCTCCACTCGGCTTCAGACACCAGGTGGGGTGGGGCACTTGCCTAGCAAGTCTCTGGGTAACACGGCCAGCGACACTCACGGTGCTCGTGGAGGGCGGTGCCCCTGAGTAGAGTCTGCTGCTGGGCCCTCGGGTCAGCCCACGGCAAGGTGGGGGCAGGGAGTCCTGCAAGGCAAGGGCCAGACCAAGACCAAGCCCCACTCCCTAAAGGATTTTGTGAAGAGCAAACATCCTACCTTGTCATTTTTTTTCTTTCATATTTTATGCTTTTTATCTTCTATAGAACCCTTTGCCTTGTCTAAGGAAAGATGATATGTCCCTCTGCACCGGCTTGATTCTCTCACCTTATTCATTTTTGGAATTTGAACTCTGCTTCCAGATCAGTATATTTCGTATGGTCACAGCCTTGCATGACAAGCAAAAGGAAAGAAGGCTGTGAGGAATGACGATGCGGAGCCGCTTGCTTTGTTTTGCTATTGGGATTTTGATGGGGTGTTTTTCTTTTTTTCCCTCTCCTGCCCCTGCCCCTCCCCACAAAGGACACACACCAGATTGTCAACTCCGGTTATATGTGACTGGTGGAACTATGCGTGATTGGCTTTTGTTCTCCCTATTGTTTGTTTTCTAATTTTTCTATATTTCATCATATTATTAACAAAATGGGAAAGTGTGTCTGTGTCTGCACGTACATCGCAGCCTTTATTCATCTGTCTACCCATCCATCAAGTCCTTGATATGTCTTGCCCCCAAATTACTCTTTTGGTAACTGTACTGTACTCTTTGAAAATCTGTACAGTTGGAATGAAGTTTTTTCTGCGACGATTTCAGCCCCAGAAAATTCCTATTGGTGAAATTGTAGAGTGGGTGTTTGTCTTTTTTAAGGTAAAACGGTAACATCCAGGGAACACGAGGAGAAGGACCACGGGGGGCCCCTGCCCTTGCACCTCCCAGGCCCCAGGTCCAGGATTCCTGCTCTTCAGGGCTATTCTTGAGCTGCAGCCCCACTGTCACCAGATGAGCAGAGTAAACACAGGACAGTCACTTCTTGTCTCAGCCTGCCATGCCTGCTATAACAACTACTACATGCTGGGGGCTTAAACAACAGACAGTTATTTTCTCACGGTTCTGGAGACTGGACGTCTAAGATTGGAGTGTCAGCCGGCTGGTTTCTTCCGAGGTTTCCGTCCTTGGCTTGCAGACGCCACCTTGCCCCCTGTCTCCCATGGTCATCCCTCTGCACCTGTCTACCTCCTGATCTGCTCAAAGGACACCAGACAGCCTGGATGAGGGCCTCCCTAAGGACCTCATATTAATTTAGTGACCTCTGTACAGGTCACTATTTCCAAACACAGTCACATTTTGAGATACCGGGCTTAGGACTTCAACATACGGGTTTGGAGGACACAATTCAGACCCTATTACTCAGCGTCTGTTGTGGTCACCCCCTTTTCTCTTGCATAGACAGTGGTACTCTGGTAGAAAGTAGCTCTTTACGACTGCAGTGCAGTTGTAAGTCCCAAAGGGAGGTTTGAACAAATAACAGACTCAAAATCTTCTACCTCAAACATCCGGCTCACAGCTGGTGTCTGTGCTGCAGAGCTGATGAGATGTCTCCATCTTTGCCACGGTGGCTCTGCCAAAATCTCCCCTCATTTCCCTCCAGCTCATTCTCCTGCTGTCTCCCTGGCTCCCCAGGGGCTCCTGAGATTATTGCCTCCTTTTCATTTTCTTGCAGCTGCACTTTCATCTTAAGATCTCACCCAGGTCCGAATTCACTGGGCCACAGAATAATAAATAGTATGCTGCTTTGCAAATCATTCATTTTCCCCTTACTTCTTTCTCTCTATGGCAAGGAAGGCAGAGAAGCTAATCGGGCAGATTTTCAGTGAACAATATGTTGCTCTTGTGGTTACTTTTAATCCTACTTTTGAATGGTGGAGAGGTTTCCCCTGCTACCCTAGGCTGAGTGTTATCAGCTTGTATTTGCATATAAGAAAACCCGGAGCAATTGTGAAAGAAAACAGGCAAATGAGAACAGGCTTGTTTGTAACTACTGCAGATGGGTCTCCCATTTACTCTTCCACAACAGGTCAGAATGAAGTTTTTGCTTCTGTTTATAGGTGGTAATCTAAGCATGGCTCCCTACATTGTGATCAGGCTGAAGGTTATACATTTAAAAAAACATTGCTTAAGAAAAAGAATGCAAAAATATATTGCTTTTTGCAAGCTTTACAAAAACATGGGGGCATATGCATAAATAGCTAGCCTGCTCCTTCCCCCCCCCCCATACACATAATCTTGGAAGGGGCTTATGCATGAGAAAGACCCCAAAGCTAATGTTTCATTAACTTCATAGTAAATATGCTTCTCATTATAATTAACTACTGAGCTGTTTACTTGTTTATTGTTTGTTTCCCATAGTGAGGGCTGAACCCCCGATACTGTATTTCTCATGTGTAGCTGGTGTTCCTGCCACAGTGTTTGTTTATAGGAGGTAGTCCATAAATATTTGTTAAATGAAATTAATTGCCAGAAATCAAGAAGGAAGAATTAAATGAACCTGGTGGCTTGTGTCACACAAGTCCCCAAATACAAGTGTACTCGCACGCCGTGGAGAAGGCAGGCAGGCCCCAGGAGGTTAACTCACGTGCATGATGGTGGAGGGAGCTCAGAACACCTCGCCCACAGCATTGGCCTCTCTCTAAGCTTCCTTCCCAGGCTGCCCCTACAGCTGGGCCCTTTCCTTTAACCAAGGCCTTGCAGATGGCCTCCCAGCTCTCTGGAAGTCCTTGGCCCCAAACCCACAGCTGTGGGGGCATGAGCCAGGCCTGGAGTTGGGTGACCTTTGGAAAGAACGTCAAGGCTTTTTTTTCCTACACACTTGCCAGCAGAAGACACGATAACCAGTGACCTTTTCCTAAGGACATTCTTAGATGTGTCACTGGGATGGGCTCTACGGTATTGTGGAGAAAAATCTACTTTTCCTCTGGGCTTAAAACTTGTCCCATCATCTCACCACAGAATACTACCAGGCAGGAGTCCTCTGCAACAGCAGTAATTTAATAGTGATCTCTGGATAAATTCATGATGAGAACAGGGCATCGTTTTTGGAAAGAAGGCTCATCGGCAGACCCCATCTAGAGAACAGGGTAATGTCTTTTAGTGCCACACGGCATTTGGTTCTTTGTGGAGCTTCCAGATGTAATGCTGAAATGCTGGTTTTTTGGTCTCTGCCTCAGGCAACTTTGTTTTGATGCTTTCAGGGCTGGGCGTGTGAGCTGGGTCAGGGCCTTAACCATGACACGGTATTAGGAATATTCTGAGAAACAAGAGCTGTGAGAGGAAGTACGTCATGCCAGGAATTTAGAGGTTAAAGCGATGTAGGAGAGAGAATGCAAACAAAAGTAATAGAAATAAAATATGACATGGATCTGGATGAAATACTGCAGTGCAATAAGACAGGAATTCAGGAAAGGTTCCTCCACTGTTCCGACAGGGCCAGGCTGGAATGACCCCAAGCGCGGCTTTCACGGGCTCAAGCCCTGGGTCTGAGCCGCACTCTGGCTCCCGCAGGTGTGCTCCGTCAGGTGACTAGCTTGATGTGATCCTTACTTTACCCCCTACAAAGAAGGGACCAGTACCAACTGCTGTGGTTTGAACGTTCCCTCAAAACTCATGTTGACATTTAATCCCCAATGCACTGGTTTTGGGAGGCGGGGCCTTTGCCAGGTGATTAGGTTTCAGGGCTCCATCTTCATAAACAGACTAGTGCCTTTGCAGGTGAGTTACCATGACGAAAGGACGAGTTCAGCCTGGCTTCCTCTGGCTCCAGCCTGAGCTCCTTCCCACCTTCCTTCAGGAGATGACCATTGTCAGATGTTGGCACCGTTCTCTCCGACTTCCCCACCTCCAAAAAAATGAAGCAAATGAGGTAAAGTGTGAACATGGCTAACTTGTTCCTGGTCCTTAGTCCTGCTCGAGAAAGGGTAGTGACTAGCCATTGCCTGTAAACCATAGCACGGTTAGTAGTATCGTCAAGTCTATCTATCGAAAAACCACACGCTTTACATAGATAGATTCCGAGGAGTCTGAATTCAATGCGTGCTTCACTGAAACTGGGAGGAAGGAGGGAGGGTGCATGTGAGTTAGATATGATTTTCATATGCTCAGAAAAAAGCAACAGGTGACTTCAGAAGACGGCGAAGAAACCAGCTGTGAAATAGTAAAGAGAAAAAAATAAAGGAAGGTGTGAGGAGAGGGAAAGGAGGGAAACTTGGAAAATACCTGCTTCTAGCAGCAGGATGAGGCCGGTGTCATAACAGTGACTCAGGAGAAGGTTTTAGGGGGAGGAGATGTGTGTCCAGGAAGAGGCGGGAGGGGACCCAGCCCCTGGGTCCTGGGGACACGGGTACGTCTGCCTGATAACCTGGGCAGCATGCAATTAAGCCCCACAGAGGCACGGAAGCATGATGTTAATGAACTCAGCCAGCAGACCACTGCTCCAGAGCCTGTCCAAAATGAATTGTGTCCCAAAAAACTCGGGAACTAAAAATACAGAATGCCTAGGTGAATTTGAATTTCAGATACATGACACATTTTTAGCCTACTAAGTATGGCCTGTGTAATATTTGGGACATACTTCTATTTTAAAAGTGTTCTTTGTTTATTTGAAATTCAAGTTTAACTGGCTGTTCTATCATTGATCTGTTAGGCTTCATCTCAGGAGCTCTGCAAACATCTCCAGTAGTGCAATGCAGAGTCAAACCCACATTTCTGAAATGGTGGGGCTTCCCTCTTGAGAGTAAGTGATGTCTACTGAGCCCTTGTCGGTGCTAGATACCTCCCATGCTGCGTCCTGCTTAATTCTTAGAGCAACCGTGGGGAACAGGTGGTAGCATTATCCCAGCAACGAGCTCAGAAATTCCTTTACAGTAAAAGGCTAATGGAAAGTACTTTACAATAAAAGACTAACCACAGGGCCGGATGTGAATCTCAGGAGGCTGGCCCAGAGTTCATGCTCTCAACAATGTTTGGCTTTGCCACATTGGGCATACCTACCTTTCTGAGCAGCCCTTCTTGTTATGTGGAACCCCCGTATGGCAGGCTCGCCACCTAAGCCCTGGTGAGCCCTGGTCAGAGCCTCTTGGGCAGCACAGAGTAAGGGCTTATGTCTGGCACAGGCCCCTTCTTGTCCCTTCCCCAGAGCCAGGGGGCTGACTGCTCCCCTGGGTCTCCCGTCCTGGTGTGTTGTTCTTCCCACTGTTTGATGGTCAGGCAAATCCTGGGTCAACCTTGGCCAGGTGTTGATGGAGGTCAACCAGGCGTTGATGGAGGTTAGCCAGGTGTTAATGGAGGTCAACTAGGTATTGAAGGAGGTCAGCCAGGTGTTGATAGAAGTCAACCAGGTGTTGAAGGAGGTCAGCCAGGTGTTGATGGAGGTCAACCAGGTGTTGATGGAGGTCAGCCAGGTGTTGATGGAGGTCAGCCAGGTGTTGATGGAGGTCAACCAGGTGTTGATAGAGGTCAGCCAGGTGTTGATGGAGGTCAACCAGGTGTTGGTAGAGGTCAGCCAGGTGTTGATGAAGGTCAGACAGGTGTTGGTGGAGGCCTTCTACTGCTCAGTTCTGGCAGCCTCCTAGAGGGAGCAGGAGGTCTGATGTGGTGGCTCATGCCCATTATCCTAGTACTTTGGGAGGCCAAGCCAGGAGGACTGCTTGAGCCTTGGAGTTCAAGGGAGTGGTAGGTTGTGTGTGATGACAGGGGCAATCCAGTTCCAGCCAGTCTGCATGGGTGAAGGCTGTGACCCAAATCCTCTTCAGTTCCTTAAAGGTTAACTCACCAGGCCATGGCACATCCTAACTGTTATAAATACATCACAGCAAGACTGTTCTTTTTACTGAGATGATTTTGGCCCTACTCCTTGAGAGATACAAGCCATGACATTGTTTTGCTGAAGGAACATTTATCTTCTTCCCGTGTCTTGCTTTACAGTGAAAGATATGCTGTGGGGTCGGCTGGCTGGACCCTTCCTGTGCTCAGTCTCAGCCCTCCAGCAATCTGGTCACCCAGTCTAAAGGAATCCGCCCCTTTCCTGCTACATGGATTTGTTTGATTTCATCTCTAGTGATAATCGTGATAACATCTGAAATCTTCTTGTTCCTTTCTTTGTTTTCCTGCTTTAGACCGTCCCCCAAGAGACTACAAATCTTCACGAGAGCAGTGATGTCCAGTGCACAGCAGTCCGCAAATGTTCCATGGGTGGACGAATGGCCTGGCTGCAGTTAGCCATCTCAGAGGGCCGGCCCGGCCAGAAGCCCTGCTAGGAACCTGTCTTTCTGAAACCCAATTTTCTCCCCTGTTAGAAGGAAAATAGTATTTTGCAACCTGCCATGTGAGTTTCATTGAGCGAAGTATGAGTGGACTGTGGATGGCAGCGGGTTCTGAATGGTCAGTTATAATAAGGAATCTGTAACCAGGCTGGGAAATACTTTAGGAGCAGAGTCTGGTGGAGCGAGCTTCGGGGAGCAGTGGCCGGTGATGAATCGGGACATCAGGGATGGTGCGGCGTGGGGGCCTGGGACGTGGGTTGGAGGTGGTGGTGGTGCACACACCCCCGCGCTCACGCGGAGAGGAAAGCGCGTGTAGATCGGAGCAGGGAGCTTCCTCGCCTGTCTCCACCCTCTGGGAAATGCCGATGGACGGGGAAGCTGCTTCCCAGGGCAGAATCAAGAAGAGTGCCTGTGTGGCGGGCTGAATGTTCTTCCTTTCCCGGAGGTCCCCAAGCCTCTTGGTAGCAAGGGCTGGTTTCACAGATGACAGTTCCATGGACCAGGTGTGGGGCAGGGGATGGGAAGGGAGCAGCTGGGGGGGGTGGGCGGTGCGAGCTGCGAGCCGGGCCCTAAGTCCGTGAAGTCCTGCTAGTGCCCCCCACCCCCACCCCATTCGGTTCACAGGTCGCGGACCGGTACCTTTCGGGCACCAGGGATCAGTTTCGCGGAAGAGGATTTTTCTATTGCTGGGGGGGGGGGGGAGAGTGTTGGGGGTGTTGGGAGGCAGGGGAGGAGATAGATGGGGACAGGAGGTGGAGCTCAAGCCGTGAAGCTGTGCGCCCGGGTCCTGACTGGCCGCCTCCGGGTACCCAAGTAAGGCCCAGGGTTGGGGACCGCAGCTTTCCACACGCTCGGTTACTTAGCACTTCGTCTTCTGCTCCTGGGCACTGATTTCACTGTCCAGGAGTTGCTAAGCAGAGCCATTCACACTCGACCTTTGCACTGGCAGTAGTGAGGTTCACTCTCCGAACTGGTGTCCATCTGGAATCCGCGGAGGACCGGACAGGCTAACACCGACAGCCTGTTTGCTTGGAGAGGCGGACGAGTAAGCAAAAGGTATTCAACTCTTTCTCTGAGAGCGACTTTGCCAGCAGCGAAGTCAGTCTTATTTATGGGAACCACCCTTTCAGAGAGTTGTAGGGAGAGAAGATGGGACACAGCAACTGCCACCACCTTGCCCCAGACACAGGCCAGAAACCAGGCGCCGAGAGCGCCGCAGACCGGGTTCCACGGCAGGTGGAAGACGCCGGCGCGGGAACAAGGTCGTTTAATTCAGCCGCAGGACACAGTTTCTAAGAAACTGTTTTTGTTTGGATTTTTCATCATAATTACTGTTTTCAGCCTTTATGCACATTTTTCAAATATCATAAGAAAAAGACGTTGCATACCAACAGTCTTCTGAAACTCCAAATTTCCTCATTACGAGCTGCTTTTCTGACAACAGTTGTTAATCTTAGCTGTATATGTCACATTTCCCAAAAAGGACCCGAGTGGAAGACATGTGTACACTGGGATTGGATCTACTACAGCGTAAGGGTGACCTAGATTTAAATTCAAGATCTGCAATCACTTCACATGGAAACAAGAACAAATGTACTTTCTTCTATGGGGTGTAGCTATTTTAATACTACTAGGAAAAGTCAAATAACTTGGTTGCCCAGTGGCCCCTTTTTTCAGTTTTGGTGAAGTAGATAGGTCCATGGGTCTCACAGTGACATCACCAGGAATTGGGTCGAAAGTGATTCTAGCAAAGTTCAAAGTGAAAACATATTTGGGGGCTAAAAATAACACAGACTAACTTAATCTAGTCATCGTTGTTCCCTATGAGGCCTTATCCAGTCCCTTTCCATCTCAAATGAAAAGTAGATTCAGTTCACTCAAGATTAAATTGATGGAGAACAGCACGGCCATATTGATTTACTCAAGATTAAACAACTGGGAAGAAATCACTGTAAGTCTGGAAATCGTAAGAGTGGACAGAAGCACCAAATGGGAGTTAAGGTGCACTTTGGAAGGAAAGTGCAGCAATCACATAAACACTCAGCCCCTTGTGGAATACAGAAGGAAAAAACACCAGTGATGCGGTAGCAAAGTGCAGTCCCAGCACTGTAATAGGGACACGTCAGCTCATCTGGCTCCCCCAGCAATCTGATTTGCAAGAGAGGTGGGAGCCCAGGAAGAGCAGTTGGTGAAATGCCTGTTCCTTTGCCATCTGATTCACCTTGCCTTTCAAGGAGCACCAAGACCAGAAAGGAAAGACAGAAGATGTCCCCCAAAATGCATACACATTTTAAGACACTGTATTAAAATTGTAATATTCAACATGTCCTGCTAACAAAAGATGAATCTGAGTCACATTGAGCTCCCCTTATAATTGCAGAAGTCAAACCTGACTTGAATATTACAAATTTATTTTTTTTATTTATTTACTTATTTTTGAGACAGAACCTCACTCTGGGTAGAGTGCCACGGAGTCATAGCTCACAGCAATCTCAAAACTTTTGGGCTCCAGTGATCCTCTTGCCTCACCCTTCAGAGTAGCTGGGTCTACAGGGGCCACCACCACACCCAGGAGAGAAAGGGTCTTGCTTTGCTCAGGCTGGTCTCAAACTCCTGAGCTCAGGTGATCCACCTGCCTTGGCCTCCCAGAATGCTAGGATTACAGGTATGAGCCACTGCACCTGGCTTATTACAAATTTAATAACAGTTTTTTCCTTTCTTAAAATGTGTGTACTTCTTTTTGGCACCCTTTATAATTTGTGACAGACACAGATACATCAGTTTATGGGACAGAGCTCTTCTCAAGTGTAAAATTTATGGTTCTCTCCTTGCCAGATAATGGTTGGGTGATGCCAAAAAGTTTACAGAAGGACTGCTTTAACTGTGGAGATGAACTTATGGACTTATTTGTTTAGGGGGAGGAATTGAGCTAGGATGGATCTAGAGTAAAAAAAAAGGCTTTAGGAACAAAGAAAAGAACACAAGACCAAGATCCTCTCCTGACCCGCTCTCAGATGTCTCAAACACCAGATATTGAAGGGAAGTGAGAAGTAGCCTTTATCGAATACCAAGAACTTTGAATATGTGGTTCTTCTGCTCCTGACAGCAATTCTGTCATGAAGTGTGACCACAAGAAGGACAGTAATACCCGGACAGATTGTGATGATTAATTTCATGTGTCAACCTAACTGGGCCCCAGAGGGAGTGCCCGGGTACTTGGGGCAACATTCTTCTTGGTTTTACCGTGAGAGTAGTTTTGATTGAGATTTGGCTCTGTAGACTGAGCAAAGCTGACTGTCCTCCCTCGCGTAGCTGGGTCTTCTTCACTCTGTTAAAAACCAAAGGGAACAGGAAGGCTGACTCTCCCTGCCCGACTGCCTCTGAACATTCGCCGTTTCCTGCCAGCTCTTCCTGTGTCTCGAATCTGCCAGCCTTCGAACTAGAAATGCATCATTGGTTATTCTGGCTCCCCGGCCTTTTGACTCCGACTGGAGCTAAATCATGGGCTTTCCTGGGTCTCTGGTTGTGTAACTCACCCTGTTGGTCTTGGGACTTGTCACCCTCCGTAATCACGTGAGCCAATTCCTGATCTGTATCTATCTCTGTGCCTTTACCTGTATCTCTACCTCCCTCCTCACAGCAACTGGTTCTGTGGTTCTGGAGAATCCCAATACTTAGGCAAAGCCTCTGCCCCAGAGGGACACAGCTGGCGAGTGGCAGACCGAGAATTCCAACCTAGGCCTGTCATATTCATACAAATTCTTGTTGAAACATCAGTAGGTGATACTACTTAAGAGACATCCAATTGAGAGCAATTTTAAACTTGTATGATTCTGGATTGCAGATGGCAATAGGGCAAAAGCGTAAATATCAGAATATCGGGACTCCAAAGTTAACAAACAAGGGCATAGAAGAAAGCTAAAGGAATCATCAGTGCCCTGAACTTCTCCTGTCTTCTCTCTTATACGTGATAAGAACAGATAATAATACTATTCATGATCATTTCTTAAGCCCTCCTATTGTCAAACATTTTACAAACACCCCATCTTTACAATAACCTTGAAAAGTAGTCATTGTTCTCACCTTGCATATTAATTCACATGGCAGAGACAGCATTTAAACTCAGGTATTTGTGGCCCAGTAGCCTATGTTCCTAGGAGTCTGACTTACACTCTTGGGTCCTGATCTTGAAGCAAGCTACCCCAAACATTGTCTAACCACTCTTAGTAAGTTGCTGGACACCTGGAGAATTTATATAATTTCCTAATCCGAATACTATATTAAATTCAGATTTATCTGAGCAGTAAGTAGGTAAGAAATTTGGCTGTAGAAAGAAAAGAAAACCAAGAAAGGGAAAAAATTCTATCAAGGCTAAGATATTCACAGAAACTTGTGCCAAACATTTTCTTGCTAATAATTCCTTTCTCATGTGAGCTGCAGACTTACAGGTTCTGAAGACATAAAACAAACATCATTTGAAGTATTGAGCCTCACTATGGAGCTAGTGAGTCACCTCAGGAAGTCTTGGTTCTGCGTTATGGACACAAGAAGTCATTCTGCGTTACTGGACTTTGTAATAAGCTTCATAAGGAAACTGGAATAGAGACAGAAGGTGATCCCTGATGGAGAGGAGAATAAAAATAAAAATAATAAAATATATTCCAAGATACCTTATTTCATGGAATATAAGATGATACAATTGTGAGATTCAATATTGTTTTATGTATCACAAAGTGAGAAAAAATTGCTGACAGGTAACATTGAGAGATGCCATCCATCATAAGAGAGTTGGATATCAGATGTGTTAAAATAGGAAAACTGTGTTTTAAAATCCAGTCAATATCATACATAGCAGAGGAAGGAAGGAGGGGAGAGAGAGAGAGAGCAGGAACGCACATTAATGTACTCCTTCAAGGCCAAGAGTCAGAACAAATATTTAGACAAGTTTCTGAACGCAAGCTTAGTCAAGCTCTAACACATCAACATCAGATTCATTTTGACACAATTCTTACATACTAGAAAAATATGGACCATATTTTCCCCCATGGAAATGTTTTCAAATGCATAGCAAAAAACAAAGATGTTTCAAACACAAATCTGTCCAAAGTTTGTATTCGTTAGTTCCTGTAAGAGTTTGTAAAGAAAATTAAAACCAATTTATATGTTTCTGTAATCTGTTTTCTCTCTCTCTCTCTCTTTTTTTTTTTTCCTTTGTGGTCAACTTGTAGTTTAAAAGAAATACTCCATTTAAAAAAAAAAAACAAAACAATCCTTTTTACCACTTCAGAAAATGTCTTTCTGTAGGTCATTGTTGTTCACCACCATCACTCTAATCTTTCATCATAGAACTGAGAGTCTGAAAATGTCAACATTATATGTCAAGAACTTCAAAGGCACAGGTTTCTACAATTTGACACTGCAATTTGGAGACAAAGAAATGTGCATTATAAAGAAATATATATATCATAACCCTTGTGCTATGGGCATCTGTAACTCAGAAGGCGTGAACTACCTTCTGGGAATCTAATATACTGTTCTTCACTCAAGACTCCTCTGTGCAACCTTGGAAATACCCTCCTCATATATCCTGACAAGAAAATGTTAGAAGTTCAGTTAAGCTACGCAAAAAGAAAGTAAAGTGCCATTACTTTTTCAGAAGATATGGTTACCCAAAGTTCTGCAATACAGCACATGCCCCAGACTTTGTAAGATATGTACCCCTCCAAAACACTCTTTTCACTGGGGACTGTAAGGGGGTACAGTACCACGCTCCTTTAGTGTGATCCGTGCATATTCCTTACTAGCTGGTGTGAACCGGAGTTTCTCCCTCCATTCTCAACCGCCCCAGGCCAGTGTTTCCCAGCATGCTTTTCACTCACTATATGGCAATTGCTGGGTGACGTTCCCGTGGACGTCAAACCCTCTGTGCATTCCCAGAGTATTCATTCAGCAAGTCATGTATTGAACACCTACTGTGTGCTAGACACTCTTCTAGGCTCTGAGATTAGGCAGTATTGAAACATGCTTATTCTAGTGGGAAAAGACAGAGGGTAAGCAAACAAATAAAGATGTGACGTAACACAGCGATAGGTGCCACAGAAGGAAAGGAAAGCAGGGCTTCCTGAGTGGGCTGGGAGAGTGGCTTACTACCCTATCAGAGTGTAGAGGACGGGTGGGTCAGAGAAGGCTTCATTAAAAAGAGTTTTTGAGCAGAGCCCTAAGGGAAACCATGATATGTTGGAAGAAGAACATTCCAGCAGATGCGGCTAGTGCAAAGGCCCTCACCGTAACCTATTTTTATTTCTTTGAGGAAGAGTGTCACTCTGTTGCCCAGGCTAGTGCGCCGTGGCCTCATAGTTCACAGCAACCTCAAACTCCTGAGTTTGAGCAATCCTCTTGCCTGGATCTCCCTAGTAGCTGGAACAACAAGCACCCACCACAATGCCCACGTAGTTTTTCTATGTTTAGTAGAGACAGGTTCTTGCTTTTGCTCAGGCTGGTCTGCAACTCCTGAGCTCAAGCAATCCTGCCTCAGCCTCCCAGAGCGCTAGGCTCACAGGCATGAACCACAGTGCCTGGCCAAATGCCTCGATTTTTCAAGCCTGCTACTCTAAAAGTAATATTAATATAGGAAACAGATGTGCATGATAGAATAATAAGTAAAAATACAATTTATTCTACTGTTTCATGATAGTGTTCACAGATCTCTAACATGTAAATATGACCAACATATTAGACATTTCACCTCATCATCACCTCTTTGATAGAGACGTGATAACTATTGTATTTTTACCAACATATGCTTGTAACAGGGGTTGGAAAACGGCAGCCTGTGGGCCAAATCTGGTTTACCATCTGTTTTTGTATGGCTTGCTCGCTAAGAATGGTTTTTACATTTTTAAATGGCTGGAGGGGAAAAAAACAGAAGAAAAGGAATATTTCATAACATGTAGAAATTATATACAATTCAAATTTCAGTGTCCTTAGTTTTTTGGAAGACACTCACTCCCATTCATTTACTTGTGCCCTGTAACTGCTTCAGTGCTGCACAGACAGGGTTGATGGTTGTGACGGAGACGGAGAGGCCCCCAAATCGGAAAGATTTAGTATCTGCTGACTCCTGGTTCCCAGCATCCTTCTTACTTTCACAGATGCCCAGGCACAGATGCCCGCAGAGGCTGCTCTCCTCGCCTTTTGGAGGAAGCCTCATTAGATAGAACTGATATACCATAAAATGCATCTGTTTTTAGATGCACAGTTCCCCGAGTTCTCACAAATGTGAGAGTCCTGTAACCACCATCCAAATAAAAACAAAGAATGTTCTTGTTACTCCGAAGTTTTCCTGTGGCTCTTTGCCGGCAGTCTCCTTCCTAACCCCAACCCGTGGCAACCACCAATCTGCTTTGTATTCCTGGAATTTTACCTTTTCTAGACAATTATAGAATATTATAGAGATGTAATATACATTATGTAGAACATAATAGAATTGTAAAGATAGAATAGAATTATATATAGTAAGAGTGTGCAGTCTTTTGTACCTCACTTCTTTAACGTAACCTTAGGAAATACTAGTGCATCTACCATTAACTCATTCCTTTTTGTTGATAAATACCATTCTGTTGTATGACGATGCCACAATTCCTTCATCCATTCACGTGTTGAGGGACATTTGGGTTATTTCCAGTTTGGGGATCTTACCAATAAAACCGAAATGAACATCTGTATGAACTCTGTGTGGACGTGTATTTTCATTTCTCCTTGGCAGAAACCTAGGAATAGAATCATTGAGTCATGTTGTAAAAGTATGTTTCAGTTTTTAAGAAGTTGTCAACCTCTTTTTCCAGCTGGTTGCACTGTTTTGAATTCTAGCAATGACACATGAGAGTTCCAGCTGCTTCACACCCTCCTCGGCACTTGGTGTTATCAGTCTTTTTAATTTTATTCATCCCGGGGAGAATACAATGGTATATCTTTGCAGTTTTGAGTTGCCTTTCTTTAATGATTAATAATCTTTGCATCTTTTCATGTGTCTGTCTGACATCTGTGTATCTTCCTTGCTGAATTCTCTGCTCAGACTGGTCGTGTCAAACGGTACTAGATTTTTTCTCACTTTGTGATACATACAGTAATATTTCAAATCGTTTACCATTTTTTTCTTATCTTCTGTCTGTTGAAAGAATTCTTTATAGATTTTGAACATAAATTCTTTTAAAAGATGTTTTTGCAAATATTCTCTCCCAGCTTATACCTTATATTTTCATTTTCTACATCATATTGTATGGATAATACATTTTTTTAATGTAATAAAGTCCAATTTAGCAATTTTTATTTTATATTTCTTTATTTTTAAAGCCTATTTTAGTAAGAGGGACTTTACCTAACAAATGCAATCAGTGTAACATGGTTTCTTGTACCCTTAATGAATCCCCAACAATAAAAAAAAAAAAATTAAGAAAAAAAAAAACCTATTTTAAAAATTGTTTGCCTGACATTGCCACTCAGATCACTGGGCTTTGCTCCTGTTTTATTCTAGAGTTTTATAGTGATATGTTTTCTACACAGGTGTATGGTTTATTCTGAGTTGATTTTTATATCTAATATTAGATGAATGCAGTTGGTCATTTTGGCATATGGATATCCAACTGTACCATTTGTCAAAAAGACTGTTCTTTCCTCTTAAATTGCCTTGACATCATTATCAAAAATCAATTAGCTGCTGTAACTGGGTTACATTTTTAGACTTTCTATTCTATACCTTTGACCTACATAACTATCTTTATGCTAATAC
Organism: Perodicticus potto; assembly: GCA_963574655.1. NCBI lineage: Eukaryota > Metazoa > Chordata > Mammalia > Primates > Lorisidae > Perodicticus > Perodicticus potto. The sequence continues at coordinate 16,319 of CAUYRH010064098.1, forward strand.
CATACTGTCTTCATTTCTATAGATTTATAATAGGTCTTGAATCAAGTAGTGTGAGTCTTACAACTTTGTTCTTTTTTTTGTAAAATTGTTTTGACTATTATAGTCTTTAACATTTTTAAATAAATGTCATGAGTATCATGTCAATTTCTACTTCTTAAAAAGCCTGTTAGGTTTTTCATCAGGATTGGATTGAATCTATAGACCAATTTGGAGAGATGCGACATCTTAACAGTTTTGGATCTTCTAATCATGAGCACGGTGCTTCTTTCCTTTCATTCAGTTCTTATAATTTTCAGGATATAGGTCTTCCAAATATTTTATTAAATTTATCACTAAGAATTTCATTTTTTGATATTGTTTTTAAATTGCAATTTATTATTTTCATTGCTAATATAGAGAAGTATAGTTGAAGGCTCTATATTTTTATTCCACAAACTTGCTAAATTTAGTATTTCTAATAGTTTTGTTGTTGTTGTTTTTGCAGCTCTCTTAGAATTTTCTACCTAGAAAATCATAATGCCTGCAAATAAAGGCAGGTGTTTTTTTCTTTCCAATCTGTATGCCTTTTACTTGTAGTTTTTGCATTTTGGCTTGGTTAGGACCTACGTAGTACAATGCTGACTGGGAGTGTAAGAGTAGACATCCTTGCATAGATGGGACTGGCTTATTGCACACTGGATTAGGAGCATGTTTGGGGTATAGTCTGTGTCTTTCTTGGCCCTACTCCACATATTTAACCCAAGTCCTAGGGTTGATGCTCGTTGGACCAATGTGTGTCATGTGCTCATTTCTGAACCAATCACTGTGGCCCACATCCCCATATACCCATATCCCCATTGGCTAGGGTTGGGCCACGAGCTAACTGCTAGGACTGAGATGACATCATACCTACTCAAATGACATGGATAATGAACAAGACAGTGAAGAATTTGCCAAAATGTAAATGAATGTCTGACAGCAGAGGAAGAGGGGAAAGATGCTGGGGAACAAGAAAGTTGAATTTTAGGAGATCACTCCTGGAAGAGGGGACTGGTAAGAAGTAGAGTCAGGTGGATAAGGGTTAAAGTCTTAACAGGAACTGGGCGTAGGAGATGGGGGACTGAGGCAGACCAGGCCTCTGGCCTCCACCGGAAAGGGAGATCCAGGGGCACTCGCACTCAGGGTACACATTCAACATGATAATAGCAGGAGTTCATGCCCAGCTTCACTGCCACAAGATGGAACAGGAATGACACATAGGTGACTGACTCTTAGGGAATTAGCTCAGAAGCTAGAAGAGATTGGAGTGGGCTACGGAGGGCTTCAGTGGCTCCAGATGTAAAGATACTTGGAGGAGGCTGATATTGCAGAGATCTCAGACTCACACCAAAGTCACTCAAGTATTTCTTGCTTATATTCTAGGTGAAGGGAGTATTTTCATGAGTGAATAAGATTAATAACAGTTATCTTTTAGATTACTCAAAAGCTGGTGATATCACAGAATGTAATCATTATGTTTCGGGCTTCTTTTCTTTTTCTCCTTTACAAAGAAAATAGGCAGCCCAGCACTTCCCGACAGACTCAGTGTAAGCATAATATTTCTGTAGGCTATAGTTTTCTTCGCTCCGTGTTTTCCCATAAAAGGCATTCTGTGAGGAGAAAACTCTGATCAATGACCCAGAAGGTAATAATATCACCTCCATTCAACATTTCCTTATGTAAAAAGTTAGACCTTCAGAAAACACTATAAAGCAGTGTTACTGTGCGTGGACACTCAAAGTGGGCATGTGGTGTAATGAAATGCTTGGGTATAGGAGAAGGAAGTGATTTCTTTTTTGCTGTGAATGGTTAGATAACTCTATAATATTGGGGTCCACACAGATGAAAAATGCTGCAGAAATAAGAGATTAACACCAATTCATAATGAATATTTCTGACTTAAAAGATACCAAAGGACAAACGTATTTGTGTAATGAAAGTTTTAATCTTGATACATGTAAAGTATCTTCTAGTACTATTCATTTTCTTTCTGGTTTCCAAGGGGATTGGGTTTTTGAATAAGGAAGCAGTTCGGAATCAATTTACAAGGTGCGCACGGGGACACAGCATGGAGGGAACTGCCCAAGATTATTACTGTACAAAAGAAACCACAAAAAAAATTTTCCACTTACCTTTCTCTGCAATAGAAAATCAGAGGCTGTGGGAACATTGAAGAGTTAAAATAGGGTAAGTGGATTATTATAATTCCTTCGTCATGTTTTTAAAGTCTATATAGGGAAGTTTTTGAGAAGTATTCATTAGCAAACCTTAGAAATTTGAAAGCATCACAGTCTGAGGGCTGTTCACATTGTTTGCCCACATTCTTAATTCTCACAATTCTAAAGAAGTTCCTCCTTCATTTTCAACCCCTACCTACCCTTCCCACCAACCAGCTTTTGAAAAAAGGGTCCGGAATGTGTTGTCGATAGGAGGAAATTTCGGAGAGAACATCAGATTGTTGTTCTTTTGGGTTCTTTCCTGTCTTGCCTTAATGTATGTTTTCTCTTTTCTTTGACCTCTTTTCGCCCTACCCTCACCAGAGGTATTTTGGTTTCTATTTCTTTAAAAAAATTGAAATTTGCAGTTAAAAAATACAGCCCCATGTTCTACATCCCCAAGTCCTTGGTCCCAGGCAGAGGTGAAACTTGACGGTGGGAGCAGGGCATCTCTCCTCCCCGTCTGTTCTCTCAATCACAGTGGGCTCCCGCAATGGAGCCCAGAACAGAGACATGGGGATCCCGCTGACTTGGTTAATTGGTGTCTGTGAAATAAGAGGATTCTTGCAGCAAGAGATAAAAACCTACTCTGAGTTTAGCCAATGGGGGATTTAGTGGTGCTGCTGCGTCTGGTGTCAGGGACAAATGCATTGAAGGAGTTTAACCCTGGTGAGGCCCTTCCGTCTGCAGCTCAGCTGCTCTTCCTAGCAGTTCTTTTCTCAAACCAGGTTTCTCCATGATGCTGCAGTGCTGACCTCTCAACGCTCCAGGTCCCCTCATCTTTGGCACCAGAAAGGAAGCTCTCTCTCCTCTTATCCCAGTGTCTGAAATCCCAGGGTGGCCCACCTGCCCCGGCTGAGTTTCACGTTCATATGCTGTAGCCAGAGGAACATGGGGATGGGGGCTCACAGTGGGGCACAAAGCCCAAGCAAGCACAGAAACGCTCCCCAACACCTGTTCCTTGAAGAAGAGGAAGAATTCTGACTCTGGGCAGACAAATAATGCAGAACTCCATTTGGTGAATCCTAACATTCTTTTCCCCACATTTTAATATCTCTTAAGTCACGACCGATGTCAGGCATAGTTTAACTGGCAGCATTTCTTCTTTTTCAGCAGTACGTAAACAGTGGTTTTTCTCATAATTGATGGTATCTCACAGTCAAAGAAACATGGTCCTTCTGAAGGCACCCGGAGGCCAAAAGAAGAGAGAAATGATCACGGCAGACCAGACTAACAGTAGCGTGACTGGATCAAGGGAGCAAACAGCCAGGACGGGAGCTGAGCGCCGAGGGAGGAGCGGGTTGATGCTGTGCCGCCATCATCTTGTTCTCCAACACAGAACCCAAGCTTCTGTCATCGGCTCAGACAAGTCGCCTGAGGAAATTGTTCAACTCCCAAAGCCCGTGATTCCTGGCTTAGGAACTGACAGTTCGGTAGCCTGCCTGCTTGTCTGGAATGCTGGAAGGGTGCGAGGGCTGACAGCCCACCTGCACCTCGGCTTTGGGCAATCTGCAGGCTTTTTTTTGGACATCCATGGGTGCCTCAGAAACCCCCTTGTCAGAAGCTGCATGTTCCACACCAGGCTCTATCATGTTCATGAGTCACTTTAGGAATACTTTATTTTCCTGCTTAAGTTCTAATTGCTCAGAAAATAGCAAAGGGGCACCGTGGAAGCTACAACCCAAATGACTTTGCAGGGCCTCCTGCTGTGCCCTCCAAGTCTGTTTTCAAGATTTATCTCCACTCAGAATTAACTAGAGGAGGAGGAGGAGGTGGGGGAGGAAATGAGGAAATGCTAAATAGCTGCGTCGTGTTAAGACAAATTAAGTTCAGGTTCCACAATGGCAGGATACACGGGGTGCATATTAACCAGGCAGCTCGTTGCAGTGACTTTTTGGAGGGTTGTTTTTGTTTTTGTCTCTAGAGTGTTTCTAGATCCAACATCTTTGCAGCCATTTGTCAGGAAATCCACATTTGGCTGAAACAAGTTGACAGAGAGTGTTCTACTTGCTAATGAAGAAGGTCCATTGCTCAGATGTACCGGGGAAAACCAAGTGGTAGTTAAGAGGGTGGGAGGTAACTTGGGGTTTGAGGTTCACATTTTCCTTACACTCTGGCCCCCAGACCAGAGCCAAACATTCTGAGAGACTGGGTGTCCCTATGCTGGCTCTCCACTTCACGGTGGGATTCTGGGGAGAAAAAGCAGCGGTGCATGGGGCATGTCTCTCTTATAGACACAAACTTGTAAGAAAAAAAAGAACCCATCTTCCTTTATTCCTGGGGCGCTTGTGAGCAACTGGCCTGCAAAAGCCCAGCTGTTACTGAGACCAGAGCTCCACTCAGCTCTGTGACTGACGCGCAGTGAATGATGACCCTTCAGTGTGTCAGTGAATGGATGACCCCGCTCGTGTACAGGGTCAGAGATTCCCCGCCCTGTGCTAGTCCATCACCCTCTTGGATGACCCAGCTCCTGTACAGGATGAGACATTCCCCACACTGTCCTAGTCCATCACCCTCTCTCCCACTTTGTGCCACCCTGGACATCCCTGTCTGCAGGGACATTTATTCATGTAGTGAGTTCATCATTCATTCAACAAGTATTTCTTCAGTGTGCTGAAATGTACTTACCCTGTCTAAGCCCTGGGGATACAGCAGCAAATACATTTAAAACACATTTTTATTTTTTCATTCTTTTTTTTTGGCTGGGGCTGGGTTTGAACCCGCCACCTCTGGCATATGGGGTCGGCACCCTACTCCTTTGAGCCACAGGCGCCACCCTAAAAACACATTTTTTAAGAACTAAACAAAGCGAGAAACAACTCCCTGTCCGCGACACATACATGTCAGTGGCTATCTGTGGCTTTCCCCTCTGCAGCACCCCTTTCCATGGTGCCTGCACCTCGGAGTTCCTGTGGGAGCCCCTGGGAAGCTCTGCGATGAAGGCTGGCTGGTGGAGGCCTTGGCCGCAGGGGCAGGGATGGACCCAAGGCCTGGACAGTGATCAGGGCGCTGTGACCTCCTGCTCATGAGATGGGTTCATCACTGCCCTGTGGGTGACAGGTCCAGTATTTCAGCGGGGCTGGGGGACCCTAAGCTGGTGAGACATAGTCTGGAATGTGGCCCGCCACCTGTGACTAGCACGTGGGCAGAGGCTGCCCGGGGGACAGCAGACACAGAGCAAGGCCGAGCTGAGAGACAAGGAGGAGAGGCTAGGAGATCTCCTAGCATGATTTTCCGGCCCCCAAACCAGTATATCCCGGTTTCCTCTGAGGCCAGTTCGAGCTGCATTGTGCAACCGAAAGACCCCTGGCCGGGAGCGGAGTGGGCTCCCGTCTCTCCGCCCGGGAAGCCAAGGCCCACCGGAGACACCCAGCTCCCTCTTCCGTTTCTCTGACCTGTTGACCGTGAAGTTGCACGTGTTGGACTCTGTGGAGCTCAGAACCCTCTCCTTTCACAGGCTCCCACGCCTATCTCTGCAGCACACCAAGTCACAGCACCCCAAGCCTCTGTGCAAGTGGGGACACCAGCCCCGTCGCCAGCACAGACAGTGAGTCTCCTTCCCTTCCGCCCTGTGTGTTCTGTCGGTGCTCCTCCATCTGAGCACCCACCGTGTCAGACAGCGTGGGGTAGATGGAGAGTCCATGAGGGAAAAACTGGGGTGCGAGGCGCTGAGCAAGAGGTCCTCACACAGGACTGACCCTCGGCTCAGGCCCCTCCACACCGCAGGGCCTAGTGTCTGTTCCCGATGCTTCTCTGCACCCCTGGAAGGAATATAGGAAAGGTTAATAATGTGGCCAAGTGTGCTTCCTTCCAGGGACATTCGTTTAAACTGGAACAGTCTCTAACTGTAAACAGATGGTTCTGGATTGCACACATGAAGTTGGGGTTGATGAGGGTGGCCGGCAGGTACTGAGGAGATGGTCAGCACCCCAGCACCCACCTCCTCTCTGGGTGGGGGAAGCCAGCCTATGTGGATGAGCCCCCCACGCCTGCTCTGAATTCACCTCTCTCCTCTCTGAAATAGACATGTGCTTCAGGCTGCAGTGGCTGCATCACCTCCCCGCTGTACTCACCTGGGGGAAGCGAAGCCTCTTCCTGCTAAGGAGGCCCCAAAACCCCCTCCCAGCTGCTCCTGCTGCTTGGTTATGGGAATGACCTGGGTTCTGTCCCTCAGACCCCAAGTCCAGCGCTCTCTGACACAAAAGTCAAGGACTTGGAGGCTTCTTCTCAGTTGGGGAGAAGGTGTTAGTAATAGTTTGTCCCTGGGGCACAGTCAGAGGGGCTGGTGGCATACCTGATGTCCCTTACCCACTGGCTGGGCCGACCCAGCCTGGTGGCAGAGTGTCCTTGCTGGCTTGCTCTGGGGAGTTCATATAGTCGGGGTTCTGGCTGCACATCTTTGCCTGATGCTACAGACTCCCCAGTGACATTGAGAAGTAAGAACTATCCTTTCAGTAAATGTATTCCTGCCTAAATCAGAGAGAGGAAGTTTCTGTTGCTTGCACATAAGAATCCTGACTGTCCATAAATGCCTTCCAAATTGCCATCACAGATCTGATGTCTCCTATTTTCTGAACCTCATTGCTTTTTTTCTAGCCAAGAATCTCCACTTACACCTGCCACCTCCCACTTTGCCCAAGATCAATTCTTTTCTGAATGCCAACTTTTCCTTGATAATAACCATCACTGCCGCCTCTGATGTCCTGGTACCTGGGCAGTAATTAGGGTCGTCTGACTCTAGGCTTTGGCTGCTTTTGCTTTTGCATTTTATGTCCATTCTGCCCCTAGTGAGTCTGGTTAAGCCTGCACAGTCCAGGCACTGGGAGTGTCGTGTGAACCCCACAGACACAGCCCCTGCCATGGAGGGCCCTGGGGGTCAGGGAGGGACTCTTCCTCCTCCGCAGCTCCCAGTGCCATCTCAGCTCCTTCCTCTGCAGCAGCATGCCCATCTAGTCCCTGAACTCTTTGCACAGACTCCTCGCCTCGGGCACTTTTCTTTAACAGCCTCTCGGTTCGTCAGACACCAACAGTGGCTCATTATGGTGTTGCAAATCCAATCAGAGTCTCGGATAATGTGGCCTCCTGGTCTCCTGGCAGGCACCTTTCTCAGCCCCCTGTTGCTTCTTCCTCTGGAGCTCGGCACTGGACTCACACTGTCCCTTACCCAGGCTACATGCACTCGGCTCCCCTGAAAACTAACAGGCCCTTCTCCCTCGCAAGACCCTCTCTCTCAAAGAACGCTCTGTGAGGTCCTGTCACACCAGCGCCCGCAGCTCCATCCACTCTGGAGATTCCAACATCTCATGTTTCTCTATGTGCTTATAGTTGGCTGTGTGTTCCATGCAGTTGGACATTTTTAGTTCACAATTTAGTGAGTTTTTTTTCCTAGCTAATCCTCTAAATCAGTGATTTTCAACTGGTGTGCCATGAGAGGATCTTAGGTGTGCCGCAAAAATTTTTGAGATCATTAATTAAATTATTCTTGAAAGAAGTTCAAAGCACAGTAAATACATTCTTTTTTTTTATTTATTTTCTTTTTACTATTTTTTTGACTAACATGATTTAAGTGTGCTGTGGAAGTTTAACTATAGGTTCGAGTGTGCCATGGGATAAAAAAATGTTGAAAAACGCTGCTCTAGATTATAAATTTCTTAAAGTCATAAGCTGTGTCTCTTATTTCTAGTTCTCTTTGCATGTAGTTATAATAAAAATAATAATAGTATTAGTTAATATTTGTATTTTGTCTTATTGTTTCCAAAGTGCTGTCACAAATGTAAATGCTTCACAGCAATGTTTTGAGGTGGGAAGAGAGGAAGCACAGACGTCACGGTTCAGGCTCTGTACTGGGCTGGCACATGTAATTAAAATCCTGACCCCTCAACTGCATACTGGCTGTGCCTCAGTTTACTACCAGTTCTGGGTTTATAGGGTTGTTGTAATTAAGTCTAAGTGTGGCAAGTGCTCAGCACAGTGACTGAGGCATCAGCAGGGCAGGTAGGAGGATTATCACTTTTGTTGCTGTTTGTTGTAACAATCGTCTTTGTTTTATAAATAAGGAGATGAGGCTTGGAGAGGGTCAGTGATTTACTTAAGCTCTTGACACTACCAGGATATAGAATAAGCTCTAAGATGCCAAAAACATGTGGCATGTGGTATATATTAAGATACCACAGATACCAGAATGCTTCTCAATTCATAAAGCAGACCCTAATGGCTATGAACAACTTGATATCTTCCTGCACTATAATAGTTGGAGATTTTAACACCCCTTTGACAGTTTTGGATAGATTCTCCAAGAAGAAACTAAACAAAGAAATATTAGACTTAAACCTGACCCTGCAACAAATGGACTTTACAGACGTTTACAGAATATTTCACCTTAATAAAACTGAATATACGTTCTTCTCATCAGCCCACGGGTCATCCTCCAAAATACATCATATCCTAGGACACAAGCCTAACCTCAGCAAATTTAAAAGTGTAGAAATTATTCCTTGTATCTTCTTGGACCACCATGGAATAAAAGTTGAACTCAACAGCAATAGGAATCTTCATACACAAACAAAATCATGAAAGCTAAATAATCTTAGGCTGAATGATAGCTGGGTCAAAGATGAGATTAAGAAGGAAATCACCAAATTTTTGGAACAAAATGAGAAAAGACGCAAATTATCAAAACCTGTGGGATACTGCAAAAGCAGTCCTAAGAGGGAAATTTATAGCATTGGAAGCTTTCATCAAGAAAACAGAAAGAGAGGAAGCCAACAACTTAATGGATCATCTCAAGCAACTGGAAAAGGATGAGTATTCCAACTCCAAACCCAGCAGAAGAAAAGAAATAACCAAAATTAGGGCATAATTAAATGAAATTGAAAACAAAAGAATCATTCAGAAGATCAATGAAACAAAAAGTTGGTTTTTTAAAAAGATTAACAAAATTAATAAAACTTTGGCCAACCTAACAAGAAATAGAAAAGTAAAATCTCTAATATCTATCAGAAACAATAAAGGAGAAATAACAACAGACCTCAGAAATTCAAAAAATCCTCAATGATTACTACAAAAATCTCTTTTCCCAGAAATATGAAAATCTGAAGGAAATGGACCAATACCTGGAAGCACACCACCTCCCTAGACTCAACCAGAAAGAATTAGAAACCTTGAATAGACCTATATCAACCACTGAAATAGCATCAACAATACAAAATCTCCCTAAAAAGAATAGTCCAGGACCAGATGCCTTCACATTTGAATTCTATCAAACCTTTCAAAAGGAACTAGTACCTATATTATACAATGTTTTCCAAAGCATAGGAAAAGAAGGAATACTTCCTAACACATTCTATGAAGCAAATATCCCCCGATCCCTAAACCAGGAAAGGATCCAACAAAGAAAGAAATTTATAGACCTATATCATTAATGAATATCGATGCAAAAATATGTAATAAGATCTTAGCAAATAGAATTCAACAACACATCAAAAAAAATTATACACCATGATCAAGTTGGTTTTATTCCAGGGTTACAGGGTTGGCTCAACATACACAAATCTATAAATATTATACATCACATCAATAAAATAAAAAACAAAGACCATATGATTCTCTCAATTGATGCAGAAAAAGCTTTTGATAATATCCACCATCCTTTCATGATTAGAATTCTTAAGAAAATAGGTACAGAAGGGACATTTCTTAAACTGATGGAGGTCATCTACAGCAAACCTCCAGCCAATATTATATTGAATGGTGTAAAATTGAAAATATTTCCATTCAGATCAGGAATGAGTCAAGGCTGCCCACTGTCTCCACTGCTATTCAACATAGTAATGGAAGTCTTAGCTATTGCAATCAGGCAAGAGAAGGTGATCAAAGGTATCCAAATAGGGTCAGAGGAGATCAAACTCTCACTCTTCACTGATGATATGATTCTATACCTGGAAAATCCCAGGGACTCAACTTCAAAACTCTTAGAAGTGATCAAGGAATACAGCAGCATCTCAGGATACAAAGTCAATATTTACAAGTCAGTAGCTTTTATATATGCCAACAATAGTCAAGCTAAAAAAACAATCAAGGACTCTATTCCTTTTACAATAATGCCGAAGAAGATGAAATATTTGGGAATTTACCTAACAAAGGACATGAAAGACCTCTATAAAGAGAACTATGAAATTGTGAGCAAAGAAATAGCTAAAGATGTTAACAAATGGAAAAACATACCTTGCTCATGGCTGGGAAGAATCAACATTGTTAAAATGTCCATACTACCCAAAGCAATTTACAGATTTAATGTAATCCCTATTAAAGCACCATTGTCATACTTTAAAGAACTTGAAAAAATAGTACTTCGTTTTATATGGAATCAGAAAAAAACCTTGAATAACAACTACATTACTCAGGAGTAAATCAGGAGGTATCACATTACCAGAATTCAGGCTATACTATAAATCTATAGTGATCAAAACAGCATGGTACTAGCACAAAAACAGAGCAGTAGATTTATGGAACAGAACAGAGAACCAAGAGATGAGCCCGGCTACTTATCGCCATTTGATCTTTGACAAGCCTATCAAAAAATATTCAGTGGGGAAAGACTCCCTATTTAACAAATGGTGCTGGGTGAACTGGATGGCAACCTGTAGAAAACTGAAACTGGACCCCCACCTTTCACCATTAACAAAAATTGATTCTCACTGGATAAAAGATTTAAACTTAAGACATGAAACTATAAAAATACTAGAAGAGAATGCAGGGAAAACACTTAAAGAAATCGGCCTGGGAGAATATTTTATGAGGAGGACCCCTCGGGCAATTGAAGCAACACCAAAAATACATTACTGGAATATGATCAAACTAAAAAGCTTTTGCACAGCCAAGAGCACAGTAAGTAAAGCAAACAGACAACCTTCAGAATGGGAGAAGATTTTTACAAGTTATGCTTCTGACAAAGGTCTGATAACTAGAATCTACAGAGAACTCAAACTAATCAATAAGAAAAGAATAAATAACCCTATTTCTATGTGGGCAAAGAGACTTGAACAGAACCTTCTCTGATGAAGACAGGCACACAGCCTACAAACATGAAAAAA
>CAUYRH010064100.1:0-61352 GCA_963574655.1 Perodicticus potto
TTGTTTTTACGCAAGTTGGTGTGGACAAAGTTCACAATATCTGGTCGAATGGGAGCCTTGAAGACAGCAGGCAAAGTGACATTTTTGCCAGATGACTCCCCCTTTTCAGAGTACACTGTTATCAGTGGACGAGCACAAGCCTTGGGAAAAAAGAAAGGATATTTAATGTTAGAGGCAAACTCTTCCCATCTGCCAACAGTACCATTAAATGCTCAGTTATAGAGAAGACTAGTATGTGGGGGTAGACAACTTGCTTAAAGCCAAAACACCTTACACTCAAAGAACACCTAGAATCTCAGGCTCTGTCACACTATTTTCATTGTTTTCAATTAATGTTTTGTCATAAAAATTGTCCATCTTTTCTACCAGGGCTTTATGCATCCAAGCTCACATCCCTGTCCTTACCGTCTTCTAAACATATTTTTCAAAACTACTAAAAACACTGGTTATTTTTTGGTCGACCCTCTCTAAAAGACTTCCCAACTATGGCCTACACAAATCTGCTCTCCTCTCCGGATGTCATCTTTCATGCTCTCTTCCTCGTCCCATTCCCCTCATGCCTAAGAGCCTTAAAGCTTCTCTTCTCACAATTCCTCACCTTCTGGTCACCTAATCTTTCTGAGGTCAAACCACTCAAATTTTTGATTGTCCACAGCAGTTATTACCATAGAAAGCTACTTTTCAGTTAGTCCAACTTCACTACAATTCAAATATCTTAAGGATAATTTTGTGTTGTGCTTGTTCTCCCCAGGCACAGAACACCATGTAGCTACTTATGGAAAAGTAGTATATGTGATACCATTACATTAGCTAGCTGAAGATTTAGATGACACCGAATACAATACTTTAGCAAAGACATAACTTTTGTAGAGATGATTTTTAACCTGAACATAGCCGAGCATTCAGGAAAAAGCAGAAACACTAGTCTTTATTTTTTCTCTTAACAAAATCCCTCTCTTGAATGATGGAAATACACCTTTTTAAACAGCACATGACGACCAAGGCCCCAAACTGATTCCTTTCCCCAATTCGCTCTTAGACCCCAAAGGATTGCAAGTTTTCAGCGGAACACTTTCTAGGATGCCGGGACGGTAGTCTAGGCTGTCCCGCATCTACGAACGATCCAGTGTTTCCTAGGGCTGCTTCCCGGCGCTCCGTGGACCCGGACTCCCACGTTGCTTCTAAGATGGCTGCCACATCACCGCGCAACCCGGTTCCCGACCAGAAAAAGACGCCGTTGGCCCTCATCGCCACTCCTCGCTTTAACTTCTCCAGGCTATATGTCCCGAACCTTCAATCCTTTCCTACTGGCCCCAAGGCCAATGGAAAGCCCAGCAAAGAGAGCCTCCACTCACCATGACGGGGAGAGGAGAAGGCCACGCTCCTCTCCACCCGGTGGCTCCTACAGGAAAAGGAAGTACTTATCACTCTCGCTCTATATGTAACCTTCAACTCCTCCCCTCCCACTCTGCCCGCCTCGGAACCAGCGCAGACACAAATATCTACCACACTACAAAAACAAAGAATAGTGTATCACTTCTTTATGCCTGTCAAATTACGGTATCTATTGTCTCCCAAAGCCAATAATAGTTCTTAGAAAAGAGGGACTCCTTTTCGTGGAATGATCCGTAAGGGGGTGTGACCAGTCCTCGCGAGACAAAGTGTCTCTCTTCAACAACTTCTACACTTATTTAATTTTTTCTGCTGGAGTTGGAAGACTATTGGCACTGTGACTATTTCTGGGTGGTCTAAAACAAAGGCTTAAATTTGCTGACAAATGAAACTTGTTGAGGTAAAAGTAGTTCCGGCGAGGCGGGGTTATGACCCCGGATGTCGTTAGCCAGGCGCGCGGTTCAGTTTGGCGGTTCCAGAATCTCTCTGAGAGAGATCCGGCCAGTATGTGGGAGAGAGTGAACCGAGCGGCTGAGGAGTTTTATTCGCGCCTCCTGCAGTGAGTTATAATCCCTACTCTTGCCTGGGGTCCGGGGACAGCACTTCTTTCTTTACCTGAGTATTCTCGATCTCCGCCACAGGCCTTTTGCCACACTTGGGGATTACTGTTTTGCCGGCTTTCCTGGGGTCCGGGAGGGGGGAGAGGCCGGCTCGCTCTCCCAGCCCCAGTGTGGAGCTGGCCCTGTGTAGTCTCAGGAGAGAACATCTGCGCGTTGTCCCACACAGCGGAAGGTGACAGGTGTTCCAAAGGCATCTGCCGTTGCTCACGCTCGTCATAAGTAGAGGCACCTCTCAGGATATGGAAGACTAGATGTTCTCATCCTTCACCTGTTTAAAGCCTTGCTGACTCCAAAAAGTGAGGTCTTGTTATTTCTAGTCTAGTCAAGATAGTGACTATCTGAGCTACCCTTGTAATGATAGTAGAATGGCGTGTTGAGTTTTAAAACTTTTTATTTCACTGTGCTCCAAGAGTTCATTTTATTCTTATAGTGATATGCAGGAGATTTCGTCAAGTTCAATGTCAACATCGAATCCGTGGTTCTCAAATGAGAACGTGCATGAGAATCACCTAGAGGGTTGTCAAAACACAAACTGATGAGTTCCCTTCCTCGGTTTCTGATTTAGTAGGTCTGGGGTGGGGCCAAAGAATGTGCCTTTCTGACAGATTCTAGGTGAAACAGATGCTGCTGGCCAGGCTGCACACTTTGAGAATTACTACATCAATCTAACCCATTATTTTTAAATTATCTTTGTTTCTTTGCTCTGCTTTCAAAAGTGGTAATGCGTGTACATTTTTTTTTTATTTTGAGACAAAGTTTCACTTTGTCGCTCCTGGTAGAATCATAGCGCACAGCAACCTCAGACTCTTGGGCTCAAGCGATTCTCTTGCCTCAGACTCCAGGGCAGCTGGAAGTACAGGCGCCAGTTTAGGCGATCCGCCCACTTAGGCCTCCCAGAGTGCTGGGATTACAGGCGTGAGCCCCCACACCTGGCCCTGCTGATAAATTTTTTGGGCATTATAGAAAGAGCACTAGCTTTAAAAGAGAAAAAACAAAACAAAACAAAAATACTACATCTTAGATATCTTTCCACGTGAGAACCTATAGATCTACATTATTATTTTTAACTGCTATATGGTATTTCATTTTATGGCTGTCATATATTTAACTAGTCCTCTAACTTTATTTAGATTTTTATACTTTCCGGTGATATAATTGATGTTAGCCTTTCTCTTCACTTGTAAGCACCTAAAGTTTATGCATTTTACTTCTCTTGCATCTCTCATAGTACCTATGTGTTCAGATGTCTGCTAGAAATTTTCACATGGGATCTCAAAGTCAATTCTTGCAAAACTGAATCAATCTGGCCAGGCATGGTGGCTCGTGCCTGTAATCCTAGCACTCTGGGAGGCTGAGCTAGCACTCTGGGTGGATTGCTTGAGTTCACAAGCTTGAGGCCAGCCTGAGCAAAAGTGAGACCGTCTCTACTAAAAATAGAAAAACTGAGGCAAGAGGAGCACTTGAGCCCAAAAGTTGGAGGTTGCTATGAGCTATGAGGCCATGGCACTCTGCCCAGGGCGACAGCTTGAGACTCTGTCTCAAAAACAAAACAAAACCAAAACTGAATCAGTCTTTCCTCTAACCTGACATTTTACTTCTGAATTGTCTCTTGAGTTATGAGTTCTAAACCCAAGACCCCTGTTTATTTCTCCTTTCCACCATCCCCACCTCCTCTAATCAGTTCTCTTATTATTTCTCCATCTGTACTGTTTTCATTCAGGCCATTATCTCTTCTCTAAAGTGCTACCAATTATTTGCAGCTATTTTCCCATTTAAAATCTTTTTTTTTTTAAGAGATGGAGTATCACCATGTTGCACAGACTGGCATGAATTCCTGGGCTCAAGGGATCCTCCCTTCTCACTCTCCTGAGTAGCTGGGACTATAGGCACGTGCCACTGTGTTGGCTCTACTTAAAATACCTTGGCTTTCAGGATAAAGTTCAAGCCCTGCAGTTAAATCTCTGCCACAGCTTCCTAAATGTATCTCTGTCTGAGCTCTCATTGCCCTTTATTGATTGATTTACTTTTTTGACGTCAGTCAAAATTATGAACCAGGGGCAAGGCTTTTGTTTGATATCTCAACATCTAACCTGGCCTGTTACACATATTTGAAAAACGGTTTGTTTTTTTTTGCAGTTTTTTTTGGCCGGGGCTGGGTTTGAACCCGCCACCTCTGGTATATGGGGCCCGTGCCCTACTCCTTTGAGCCACAGGCACCACCCAAGAAATGGTTTTTGAATGACTGATTAAGTAGCATCTTTGCATGATATGGCAAACATGAATAAGTCACAGGGCTAGCTCTCCTGTTTCTATTTTAGTAAGTCATATAGTTATTAGATCAAATAGATATAAATGATATCCTGAAACAATTCCATTGGGCTCCTTCATTGACTTTGTTTCATAGTGTAAATCAGGTTGATGTACATCTTGGTATGTTAATAGTTTATGGTTTATATGCTTTAGAATTGTTATTTTGTGACTTTTTTTTGAGACAAGGTCTTGCTCTGTCACATGGGCTAGAGTGCAGTGGTGTCACCACAGCTTATTGCAAACTCAAACTCCTCTGCTCAAGCAATCTTCTTGACTTAGCCTCCTAGAGAGCTGGGACTATAGGCACATGCCACCATGGCTGGCTAATTTTTCTAATTTTTGTAGCGACAGGGTCTCATAAAAACTTTTTCTGAATTGAACAATAATTATTAAGTGATATCCTAGAATTTTGTGCTTACATTTTTTCCCCCTGGGTATGGTGCCATGGCATCATCATAGCTAACAACAACCTCAAACTACTAGGCTCAATGCACTTCTCTTGCCTCAGCCTCCAGAGTCACTGAGACTACAGGTGCCTGCCACAACAACTGGCTAGTTTTTTCTATTTTTAGTAGAGAGGGAGTCTCTCTCTTTCTCAGGCTGGTCTTGAACTCTTGAGCTCTCTCTCTGGCCTCCCAGAGTGCTAGGATTATAGATGTGAGCCACTGTGTCAGGCCAAATTTACTAATTTTTAGTAATAGCTCATAAAAATGGAAGATAGATACTTCCACTTTAGCTATAGAAATCTTAGGGTCTGGGACTAACTGTCAAGTAACTTCTCTGTGGTTACCCACTGATTCAGAATGGTCAGTGGTCAGAATCCATTTTTATTTCCCCAAATTCATGTGGTAAATTACTTTTTTTTTTGAGACAGAGACAGAGTCTCATTTTGTCACCTTTGGTAGAGTGCTGTGGCGTCATAGCTCACAGCAACCTCAACCTCTTGGGCTCAAGTTATTCTCTTGCTTCAGCCTCCCGAGTAGCTGGGACTACAGGCACCTGCCACAATGCCCGGCTAGTTTTAGAGGCAAGGTCTCGCTCTCGCTCAGGCTGGGCTTGAACCTGTGAGCTCAGGTAGTCCACAGGCCTTGGCCTTCCAGAATGCTAGGATTACAGGTGAGAGCCACCTTCCCTGGCCCAGTAAATTACCTTTTAATATTAATTGGAAATGTGTTTGAAAAGACACAAGAGTAGAGGTAGGCAGCCTGTCTTTTTGCTGCCTGGTAGAAGCACTTGTACCTAATTGTGGGCAGCAGTTTATCAATCTCTATCACAAGTTTCTTTTTTCTCTTTTCTTGAACTAATCCTCTTTTTCTGCTTTTTTTCCCCTTCTCCCCAACTATGACTGAGGACTGCCATAAGCTACTTTTTCTTTTCTCACAGATGTCCTGCAGAGAGAAAGTTATGGCAAACTCTTAAGTTTAAATAACAGAAGAGATACTGTAGTTCTATTTTTCACATGTGGTTCTAAATTTCAGGGAATTTAATGAAGAAAAGAAAGGAATCTATAAAGACCCATTTATCTATGAGGTATGTACAGTTTGGTTTTTAAACACAACTCAATACTAAAATTGTATATTTTTAAAAGTTAGGTTTTTTGCAGTTAATTCACTCCTAGTAAATTCTAACCTTTTGGGGTATTGTTCTGTGAGTTTTGACAAATGCATTTAGTCATGTAACAACCTCTAATCAAAATATGGAACATTTTCATCATCTCCAAAAATTTCCTTGTATCCCTCTATAGTAAACCCTTTCCCCTCCCCTGGCAAACATTAAACTATTTTCTGTCTCTATAGTTTTGCCTTTTCCAGATTGTCATATAAATAAAATCATATAGCCTTTTCCTTCTGGCTTCTTTCAATTAATATAATGCATTTGAGATTCATCTATGTTGTATGTATCAGTAGTTCATAGCTTTTTATTTCTGAATAGTATTTCATTGAATGAATATACCACAGTTTGGCTATCCATTCATCAGTGGAAAGACATTTGGGTGATTTCTAGTTTTTGATGATTATGAATCAACCTGTTATAAACATATTTATTAAGCATGTAGTATGTGCTAAGTGTTCTATAAGTAAACTCTCTTTAGTTGGGAAGATAAAACTTATGATCACAGATCTTTGGGGGTGTGTTATGCTCACTTCTGCTCCTGATTCACCAGTGTTCACTCTCACTGAGGAACAAGTCAGTCAAGAAGCCATGCCACTGCCATGGCTTTTAAAGATACTGGAAAAATGCCTATGGAGCCAAAGGTGGCAATTCACCAAATTAGAATTACTCTCACCAGCCACGTTGTAAAGTCCCTGGAGATGTGTGCTGACTTGATCAGAGGTACAAAGGAGAAGAATCTCAAAGTAAAAGGACCAGTTCAGATGCCTACCAAGACTTTGGAAATCACAAGAAAAACTCCTTGTAGTGAAGGTTCTAAGACTTGGGATCTCTTCTAGATGAGAATCCACAAGTGACCCATTGACCTGCACAGCCCTTCTGAGATTGTTAAGCAGATTACCTCCATTAGTAGTGAGCCATGAGTTGAGGTCGAAGTCACCATTGCAGATGCTTAAATCAACTGTTTTGATAAATTGATGACCAGTTGGTAAAACAAAAACAAAAAACAAAACCTATAGTCATGAAATAATTAGCAAACTAAAATGAATTACACACTAAAGAAAATAAGCTTGGAAGAAATAGTCATAAATGATAAGGGTTAATATCTGTATCTGTTGACCAGGGTGGTGGCTCACTGCTGTAATCCTAGCACTCTTGAGAGGCTCAGGCAGGATTGCTTAAGCTTAGGAGTTGAAGACCAGCCTTAGCAAGAGTGAGACCTTGTCTTACTGAAAATAGAAAAACTAGGTGGACATTGTGGCTGGGGCCTGTAGTTCCAGCTACTCAGGAGGGTAAGGCAAGAGGATCATTTGAGCCCAGGAATTTGAGGTTGCTATGAGGTATGATGCCATGGCACTCTATCCTGGGGCAACAGAGTGAGACTCTATTTCAGAATATATATATTTATATCTATGGAATATATTTTTAAAAACCTTAAAAATCAACAAAAATAAAAATAAAGACATGAATAGGCAATGGACATGAGTAGGTAATCAGGAAAGAAAAATAGAAATATAGTTATGCTTCACTATCTGAATTCTCACTAAACTCAAGAATCAAATATATCCAGGTAAATTAATTAATCCTTCCCTATGCTTGAGATCTGTTTTAATTTCCTAAGGCTACAGTAGCAAGTACCATAAATTAGGCAATTTAAAATATCAGAAATTTATTTTCTCATGGTTCTGGACATTGGAAGTCTGAAATAAAGGTGAGAGCAGGGCTATGCTTCCTCTGTAGGGTCTAAGAAAGGATCCTTTATTTTTTATTTTTTATTTTTTTTTAAAGACAGAGTCTCACTCATCCTCAGTAGAGTGAGGTGACATCATAGCTCACAGCAACCTCCAACTCTTGGGCTTAGCTGATTCTCTTGCTTCAGCCTCCCGAGCAGCAGGGACTACAGGTGCCCGCCACAACGCCTGGCTATTTTTTTGTTGCAGTTTGGCCAGGGCCTTGTTCAAACCCCCCACCCTCAGGATATGGGGCTGGTGCCTTACCCACTGAGCCACAGGCACCGCCCCAAAAGATCCTTTCTTATCTTTTCCTAGCTTTTGGTGGTTTCTAGCAATCTTTTTTTTTTTGCAGTTTTTGGCTGGGGCTGGGTTTGAACCCGCCACCTCGGGTATATGGAGCTGGCATCCTACTCTTTTGAGCAATCTTTGATGTTGTGTGGCTTGTAGATATATCACTTCCATCTCTGCCTCCATAGACACATACTCTCTATGTGTCAGTGTCTTTAAATCTCTTTCGTTATAAATATGTCGGTCGTTGGATTTAGGGCTTGTCATGATCCAAATTAGTCCTCTTAACTTGGTTAAATTTGCAATAAAGGTGACAAGGATGTTAAGATATTGTTTTGGGGAACACAGTTCAACCCACAACAGTACCTGAAACTCAAGAACCTAGTACATTAGACACAATATCCTTGGTTCTCTGAATGTGGTGTCCAAATGTTTCAATATCCAAACTAAGAAATAGATTCAAATAATGAGAAATATTTGTAGTAGGCATATTAGAACTATTTTCATTAGTGATCAAATAAATGATGGTTAGAATAATAAGGTTTTGCTATGAGATGGTAAAAAACAATGAAAATACATTATATACAAATATATTGATTTAAGTGATGGAAATGTAAATAGGTATGGCATATTTGAAAGGTAATTGACAATATCTGTGGTTTTAGGTATTCATCTTGAAAAAATAAGTTCACTATTATCTAGCAATCTTTTTTGCTAGAATAGTAAAGATGTTCACTATTAATTGTTTTATCATAGAAAATAACTAGAAACTACCCAAATATCTTAGAATATAGAATTAATTATGTGATGATAGACCTATGGTTCTACATAGGCAAAGAAATTTGATGACATGGAAAGAATTTCATGATATAAAACTATTAGAATGGCCTTTTTTTTTTTTTTTTTGAGACAGAGTTTCAAGCTGTCGTCCTGGTTCGAGTGCTGTGGCGTCACAGCTCACAGCAACCTCAAACTCCTGGGCTTAAGCAATTCTCTTGCCTCAGCCTCCCAAGTAGCTGGGACTACAGGTGCCTGCCACAATGTCCAGCTATTTTTTTTGGTTGTAGTTGTCGTCGTTTGGCAGGCCCGGGCTGGATTCAAATCTACCATCTCCGGTGTATATGGCTGGTACCCTAACTGCTGAGCTACAGGCACCAAGTAGAATGGCCCGTTTTTAATTGAGCAAAATCCTATCTAGATATCTAAATGGATACATTTCTAATTAAATATATCTATTTATATGCTTTGAAAAGATTTGGCAGAATATGCACCAGCTAGGCTAATAAAGGTAGTGGTTAATCATGTGGCTGTGTACAGTGGCTCATGCCTATAATCCTAGCACTCTGGGAGACTGAGGCGAGTGGATTGCCTGAGCTTGAGAGTTTGAGACCAGCCTGAGCCAGAGCAACACCTCGTTTCTAAAAAAAAAGCTGGTTGTTGTTATAGGCGCCTGTAGTCTCAGCTACTTGGGAGGCTGAGGCAAGAGAATCACTTGAGCCCAGGATTTTGAGGTTGCTGTGAGCTGAGATGCTGTGGCACTTATGGAGGGGGACAAAGTGAGACCCTGCCAAAAACAAACAAACAAAAAAACTTTAGGTGGTACCCGTAGCTCAGTGGGTAGGGCGCTGGTGACATACACCGAGGCTGGTGGGTTTGAGTCCCGCCTGGGCCTGCTAAACAACAATGACAACTGCAACCAAAAAATATCCAGGTGTAGTGGCAGGCGCCTGTAGTTCCAGCCACTCGGGAGGCTGAGGTAAGAGAATTGCTTAAGCCCAAGAGTTTGAGGTTGCTGTGAGCTGTGATGCCACGGCATTCTACTGAGGGCGACATAGTGAGACTCTTGTCTCAAAAAACTAAAATTTGTGTAACTGTTTTCAAACTTTTCTATGATAAATATCTATTCCAATTGGAATGAAAATGTATACAGTTTTTATAGACTGACATTAAAGTTCTAAAATTTCATAGTACAATTATAATATTTAGTAAAGTGCTAATTTTATATATGTAATAATAAATACAGTGTGATTAAAGAAAGGATATCGTAGTGATCCTGAGCAAAAGAAGGCAGGGTGTATTTCAGGTGAGCCAAGCATGGGTAGATATAGAATATAAGAGCTAGATTTTCTAAACATGAGAAATAACATGGGCAAAGAATAAATGAAATACTTTAAAATATGCACCAGGCATGGTTGTGTATTTCTGTGGTCCCATCGCTCGGAGACCCGGGTAATAGGATCATTTGAGTATAGGAGTTTGAGGCTGTAGTGCACTATGATGGTGCCTTTGAATAGCTACTGTACTCCAGCCTGGGAAACATATGTAAGAACCTTTTTCCTTTTTTCTTGAGATAGGGTCTCTCTCTATTGCTCTGGGTAGAGTCCAATGGTGTGTCATCATAGCTCATGGCAGCCTCAAACTCCTGGGCTCAAGCAATCCTGCTGCCTTAGTCTCCCAAATAGCTGGGACTACTGGCGCCTGTAACAACAACCAGCTTTTTTTTTTTAGAAATGAAGTGTTGCTACCAAGCCTGGCTAATTTTTCTGTTTTTGGTAGAGTTGGGGTCTTTCTCTTGCTTAGGCTGGTCTCAAATTCTTGACTTCAAGCTATCCTCTTGCCTCTGCCTCATAGAGCACTAGGATTACAAGTATGAGGCACTGTAATTGACCCAAGAACCTGTTTCTTAAAAATAAATTTACAGTCACTTACACAGAACTGATACTTATGTGTTTAAATAGTATACATATGTATGTATGTGTAACATTGCTTGACATCTGTTTTTGACAGGCTGATGTCCAGGTGCAGTTGATCAGCAAAGGTCAGCTAAATCCTTTGAAAAATATTCTAAATGAAAATGACATAGTATTCATTGCGGAAAAAGTGGTAAGTAGTGCTTTGGTTTAGTGGTTGTTTAATTGTCAATAACCAATTTGGTGTGTAGTGGCATATGCCTTTAGTCCCAGACATTTGAGCCCAGGAGTTTGAGTCTGCAGTGGGCTAAGATTGTACCACTGCACTCCAGCCTGGGTGACAGAATGAAACTGTCTCTAAAAATAAATTATTTAAAAAAAATTTTAAATGACCAAGTATGGTAGCTTAATGCCTATAATCCCAGAACTTTTGGAGGCCAAGAAGTTTGAGACCAGCGTGGGCAACATCTACAAAAAACAAACAAACATGTCAACCAGGTGAGGTGGTATACACCTGTAGTCTTAGCTACTTAGAAAACTGAGATGGATGATCACTCGAGTCTAGGTGTTTGAGGCTCCAGTGAGCCATGAGCACACTATTGTAGTCCAGCCTAGGTGATAGAGCCAGACTTTATCTCTTTAAAAATAAAAAAATAAAAAATGAGTTCCTTGGGAATAATCTTGTACTGTACACATTTTAAAATCAACATTAGGGAAAGTGGATTCTAATTCTTTTAGGAGTCAGTACAGTGCTCTTCAGTTGAAATATAATGTGAACTACATATAATTTTAATTTTTTTGTAGCATCACTAAGAAAAACAACTGAAACATCATTAGGCCACTAAAACTGACCTTTTTCTGGTTCAGTTACGAATTTTAACATATATAGATTCTTTCAATCACCACCATCGGGCTGCAGAATAGTTTCATCGCACCAAAACTCCCCTGTGCTCTTCCTTTGTAATCGTACCCTCTCCTGACTCCTGACAGCCACTAATCTCTTCTTCCGCAGAATAGCTTTATATTTTCAATAATGTTGTGAATGGAATCTGTCTATAAGAATCTTTGAATCTTTCACGTAATGTAATGCCCTTAAGATTCATCCAAATTGTTGCATGTATGAATAGTTCTTTTCTTTGTTGTTGGTGAGTAGTAGTCTATAGTGTGGATATACCACAGTTTATATATCCATTCACCCTTTAGAGGACATTTGCATTGTTTTCAGTCTTTAGCAATTATGAATAGTATTACTATAAACATTCTTGTAGACCAGGCAAAGTGGCTCACACAGTAATCCTGACACTTTGAGAATGAGCCAAGGTGGGAGGATTGCTTGAACTCATCAGTTCGAGACCAGCTAAGCAAGAATGAGACCCCATCTCTGGCTCGGCGCCTGTGGCTCATGTGGCTAAGGCACCAGCCAAGTACACCTGAGCTGGCGGGTTTGAATCCAGCCCGGGCCTGCCAAACAACAATGGTGGCTGCAACCAAAAAATGGCTGGGCCTTGTGGTGGGCGCCTGTAGTCCCAGCTACTTGGGAGGCGGAGGCAGGAGACACACATGAGCCCAGGAATTGGAGGTTGCTGTGAGCTGTGATGCCACAGCACTCTACCCAGGGTGACAGCTTGAGGCTCTATCTCCAAAAAAAAAAAAGAGAGACCCCCATTTCTACTAAACATAGAAAAACTAGCTAGGCTTTGTGGCAGGCGCTTGCAGTCCCAGCTACTTGGAGGCTGAGTCAGGAAGATTGCTTGAACCCGGGAGTTTGAGGTTACTGTGAACTAGGCTGATGCCATGGCACTCTGTCCTGGGTGACAGAATGAGACTTTGTCTCACAAGAAGAAAAACATTCTTTTTTTTTTTTTTTTTTACATATACATGTGTTAATTAGGTTTCCACTTTTACCTTCACAGAATTTAAAAGGCATAAGATTTAATAACAATAACAATGTTTAAGATAAGTACTTGAAACAAAACCACGTAAAGAATGAACGAAGATAAATACATTCAGAAAAGAAAATAGACTATTACTGCATCAAAATATTAAGCAGTGGCTCAGTGCCTGTGGCTCAGCGGGCTAAGGCGCCAGCCACGTACACCTGAGCTGGTGTGTTCGAATCCAGCCCGGGCCCGCCAAACAACAATGGTGGCTGCAACCAAAAAATGGCTGGGCTTTGTGGCGGGCGCCTGTAGTCCCAGCTACTTGGGAGGCGGAGGCAGGAGACACGCATGAGCCCAGGAATTGGAAGTTGCTGTGAGCTGTGATGCTATGGCACTCTATCCAGGGTGACAGCTTGAGGCTCCGTCTCAAAAAAAAAAAAAAAAAAATATTAAGCAGTATTAATAATAATAATGCCAAGAAAGTAACATTCACATTGTTAAATAAGAGTATGGCTATTATAGAATGCTTTGACTCTGAGGCTCAGTATGAAGTCATCAGTTAACTTCATATTTTTTTTTCAAAGTCTCAAAAAATAGACAACTAATATATAAATGAAAGTAAAAGAGAGTTTCAAAAAACAGATCATGCCAAGTCTTATAGACAATAGAAAAAGAAGAAATATTTCAAAATCTTTCTACTTGATCTGGATACACCTGATATTGAGATTGAAGAAAATATATTGTTATAAAGGGAAATTACAAACATATTTCACTTATAAATGAGGATGCAATATCCTAAACAACATATTGACAAGTTGAATTAAAAAATTAATGTTTAAGTAATATACTTTGGTCAAAATTGGATCCAATTTATGTGAGAATTAGTCACTATCTTCTTTTCTTTTTTTGTTTTTTTTCCTTCACCCCCTCCCTCCTTCTCTTTGTCTGCTCTCCCCTCCCCCCATGCCCCACTGTGTCATTGTCATTAATTGTCCTCAAATCAAAGTTGAACACATAGGATTCATGTTTCTCCATTCCTGTGATGTTTGACTAAGAATAGTATGTTTCACCTCCATCCAAGTTAGTACAAATGCTGCAAAATCTCCATTGTTTTTGATGGCTGAGTAATATTCCATGGTATACATATACCATAGCTTACCAATCCATTCCTGGGTTGAAGGACATTTAGGCTGTTTCTACATTTTAGCAATTCTACACTTGATCTTAGCCAAAAGGCCGAGAAGCGATTACTTTTTAGCAATTCTAAATTAGGCTATGATCAAAAGCCCAATATTTAAGAAAAACATTCTTACAGGTTTTTGTATCAGCATAAGTTTTCTTTACATTAAATAGGAACTGGGTTGCTGGGTCTGAAATTAAGTTTAATGGTGTTCTAAATTTAATCTAATATGTCTAATGTTATTACTTTAACATCTAACTCATATAAAAATCATTAATGAGGGTGGCGCCTGTGGCTCAAAGGAGTAGGGCGCCGGCCCCATATGCTGGAGGTGGTGGGTTCAAACCCAGCCCCTGCCAAAAAAAAAATCATTAATCAGGGCTGGGCACCAGGGCTCATACCTGTAAATTTGAGCACTGTGGGAGGCTGAGGTGAGTGGATTGCCTGAGCTTTTAAGTTTGAGACCAACCTAAGCCAGAGCGAGACCTTGTCTCTAAAATAATAAGCCAGGTGTTGTAGCAGGGATTGTAGTCCCAGCTACTTGGGACCCTGAGGCAAGAGAATAACTTAAGCCCAACAGTTTGAGGTTGCTATGAGCTGTGATGCTGTGACAGTCTACCAAGGGTGACAAAGTGAGACTCTGTCTCAGAAAAAAATCATTAATGAGATATTTTAAGTTGGTTTTTCCATATTACATCTTCAAGGAACATTTGTGTTCCTTGCACACATTTGTGTGTGTACTTGCATCTCAATTTGGACTGGTCACGTTTCAAGTGCCCAATAGTATTTGTGGCACTGTATTAAATAGCATAGCATTAGTAGCTATAACTAATCGAGTTGTGCTTTAATTTTTGTCTGTTAAATATATAATAACAAAGGCAACTTCTTTTTTTTGATATGATTACAACCATAAAATTTAAACAGAAGGTAACTGTTTTGACAGAGCAATTACTATAGAGTGATTTACTGTGTGCTGACAATGCTATCACGTTATTCATTTGCTTGGGGAAAAATACAGTTCCACTGGTTACATTATTTCCTAAATTAGACAGGCTCTGATATGGCAAAGAAGTGGGAATTCCTTTAGAAGGAGTACTTTTGTTTGTGTTAGAATCCTTACGTTGTCTGTAAGAAATTTTGATAGATGAACAAGTATCTCTTCTTTATTTTTATTTCATTTTTTAAAACCTTTCTTTCTTCCTCTCTCCCTCCCTCCTTTTCTTGTTCCCTCCTCACTCTCTCCTCCCCTCCCTTCCTTTCTTCCTTTCTTTCCTTCTTCTGTTCTTCCTTGTTTTCTTGTCTCACTCCATTGCCTAGGGTAGAGTGCAGTGGTATCAGCTTAGGTCACAGCAACTTCAAATTCCTGGGTTCCAGTGATCCTCTTGTCTCAGTCTCCCAAGTAGTTGGGACTATAGGCACCTGCCACAACACTTGCTTTTTTTTTTTTATTTTTATTTTTGATAGAGATAGGGTCTTGCTCTTGCTCAGACTGGTCTCGAACTCCTGAGCTCAAGGGATCCTCCCATCTTGGCCTCCCAGAATGGTAGGATTACAGGCATGAGCCATGGTGCTCATCCTCTTTATTTTAAATGCACATACACATACAAGTACTCCTTTCTGGAGAGGGGAGCTACTTTATTTGTCTCATATTTTAATAAAAGGGCATTATTACTGCTTATATATAGTGGAAAGATGCTTAGGAAATTATAGGTGAATTATGTGGTTGAATTTAGATTTTTGCTATGGGGAGAAGGGAAAATGTGTGTAGAGCAAAAGCTGGAAAAATTAAGATGGTCAGATGAAGATGAGTTATCTAGTAAAATGTCCAAGAGGAACAGAAAGAATTTATAGAAATTTGGGAGGCTGGGTGTGGTGCCTCACACCTGTAATCCTAGCACTCTGGAGGCCAAGGTAGGTGGATTGCCTGAGCTCACACGTTCAAGACCGGCCTGTGCAAGAGGGAGACCCTGTCTCTTAAAATAGCTGGGTATTGGGGCAGGCTCTTGTAGTCTTTAACTACTCTGGAGGCTGAGGCAAGAGAATCGCTTGAGCCCAGGAGTTTGAGGTTGCTATGAGCTATGACATCATAGCTCTCTATTGAGGGTGACAAAGTGAGACTCTGCCTCAAAAAAAAAAAAAAATTTGGGTAGGATACTAGTGAGAATGCAGCTTGGAGTTGGAAGGTATTGCCTGGAGTTCAATGAGGCTCCGGCATTTTTTTTTCTTTTTTCTTTTTCTTTTTTTTTTTTTTGAGACAGAGCCTCAAGCTATTACCCTGGGTAGAGTGCCATGGCGTTACAGCTCACAGCAACCTCCAACTCCTGGGCTTAAGCGATTCTCTTGCCTCAGCATCCCAAGTAGCTGAGACTACAGGCGCCTGCCACAAAGCCTGGCTATTTGTTGGTTGTAGTTGTCATTGTTTGGCAGGCTTGGGCCGGATTCGAACCCGCCAGCTCTGGTGTATGTGGCTGGTGCCTTAGCCGCTTGAGCTACAGATGGGCTCTGGCATTTTTTAGTGGGGAATAATTGAAATGGCCTTTATTTCTATAAAGAGCAATAGATTTTAAAGCAAATGTTTTTGGAAGAGTAGAACGGGGACTACTGTTCTACTTTTGAGGGTACCATGTGGTTCTACGGACTATTTGGGAAACCAAGACGGCAAAGAAATGGAGTCTGGAATTAGGAAAAAGAAATTCAAAATTGAAGGAACATCTAGGTCTGGTACACATTAAGTCAGCACAGAATTTACTGCCAGAAAAGTGGGTAAGAACTTGAGTCTTAAAATTGGACTACCCAGATTGAAATGTTAGCTTTGCCACTTAGCAACTGTGTGATTCTGGGCAAGTTACTTAGCCTTTTACTGCTCATTACTAAACAGGGATAATAGTATCCCTGTTAGTGTCTATCTCAGGGTTTTTATAAAGACTAAAAGAGAAGCTAGAACAGTGCCTAAAGCTCAAGAAATGTTAACTCTTAATAATGGTTGTCATTATTGGCGAAGCTGCTGTATTTAACTATTTTATAAGCACTTAGACATGTTATATTAGAATTCTGTAATATAAATGAGAGCTGATAGCCCTAAGTAGAATACATACAAGGAGTTAGGGGCCGTGGACCTAAGGTGATAGCCCAGAAAGAAGTCTTACAGTTTGTGGAGTGAAAAAGCCAACAAAATTTGAGAGTCTCTCATGGGTTTCTCTTGGCATTTGCCTTTAGGTAGACATTTTTTTGCATGTTGGAGCATTTCCTTTTCTAATGACATCAGATGCTTCCTTTACCAATTAGCAACTAAAATCATTATCTTTTTATAGGACAGTGGAAATACTTCTGGTGGCAAGATTTGTTAGTACCAAGTTTGTTCTTGCCATAACTTGATGGTTTGTGCCTAAGGGTATAGAAATGAGTACATTGTGCTCTGCTGATAGTCATTCCCTAGCATAATAAAAAGTTAAATATCTTAAGTGCTCTTTTATCTGATTAAATAATTAAGAACATTTTAAAAGCCTTTAGAAAAGGAAGAAACAAGTCAGATCGAAGAACTTCAATCTGAAGAAACTGCTATTTCTGATTTCTCTACTGGTGAAAATATTGGACCACTTGCTTTACCAGTTGGGAGAGCAAGGTAAGTTTATCCTCAGTGTAGGGGTAGTGGGTAGGATTTAAACTGAGGCGTTCTTATAAACACTGGAGAAAGTATGCATCTAAACCAGATATCACCCTTCCTCCCACCCTCCCCACCACCCCCAGATATGTATACAGAACTCTCTAAGGATAGCTCTTACTTGAATATCCCATAGGTATTCCAAACAAATTATCTGCCCTTTCTCCACCTTCTATATCAAGTTATTGTTACTGCTGCTTTATTATTTTCCTTGTGTCTTACCTGGTTCCCCTCTAGTCTGTCTTCCTCACTGCTGCCAGAGTAATTTTTATAAATTGAAAATCTGATCATCTTGCTTCCCACTAAAAATCTTTTAGTGGTTCTTCATTGCCTTAATGATTAAATCCAGATTCTTTATGACTGACTTCTAAGATCCTTCATTATCTATCTCCAGTGGTCCTTCACCAGGGGTAACACCATACCCAGTCGGCCTTAGAAATACACGGGATTATTTTTGGTTGTAACAGAAAGGGGAGCTACTAGCATTTACTGGGCCTGAGTTATGGATGGTAAACATCATGGGACTCTCCTGCACACTGAAGAACTTTCCAATCTAAAATGCCAGTAGTGCCCTCGTTAGAAACTCTGATATCTCTATGTCTGCAACTTCTCCTTCTACCTCCAAAACCAAAAAGTCCTTCTCTTTAGGAATTACTGGGGGATATAGTCCTATAAAAAGAGAACGATAACTACTGTAATAATGTTCACAAAATGACTTTTCCTTCATGCTGATTTTTGTTTTGCTCTGTATAAGTTTTAAAAATTTAATCAGTCTTTTCCTTTGTAGCTTCTTGATTTTAAGTCACATTAGGACTTTTCTTTTCTCCTTCATGACTTAAACTTTATTTTGTATTGTTTTCTCTAGCCAGTGTTTTGATTCATATGTTTTATGAATTCATTGCTTTCCCTTTCTTCGCTTTCTATTTCTTCTTGCGTTTCAGACCTTTTGGGAGTATGCTATTTCCTTTTGGAAGTAAAATCCCTTAGAAATTCCTTTTTTGAATATCTTTTGGTAATAATTCAGTTTTTGTCTCTTTGAAAAATAAAAATTTAAGCCACACTTTTGAGTGAATTTTTTTTTTTTTTTATTAGAGACAGAGTCTCACTTTGTCACCCTTGGTACATGGCTTCACAGCTCACAGCAACCTCCAGCTCCTGGGCTTAGGCGATTCTCTTGTCTCAGCCTCCCGAGTAACTGGGACTACAGATGCCTGCCACAATGCCCAGCTATTGTTTTGATGCAGTTTGGCCGGGGCCAGGTTTGAACCCGCCACCCTTGGTATATGGGGCCTGGGCCCTACTCACTGAGCCACAGGTGCCCTCTTGAGTGAATTTTTGATATACTTTCAAATTTATCAAAAAAAAGTTATAAGAACTTTCACCCAGATTCACCAGTTGTTTAATTCTGCTATCTTTCCTTCTCTTTCTTCTCCTCCTCCTCCTTTCTCTCTTAGATGTAAATATATATATACACAAAGCAATATGTATATTGTCATATGTGACTATGTATATTACACAGCATGTATTGTTACAAGTGTATATTGCGTGTATGTATACATAGAACACACATAAATGCACAATTTCTAAAAATGAAGTATTGACATCATATGGGAGACATTGTACTCCTTTACCCCTAAATAATTTATTATGTACCTTCACTGTGTTCCTAAGAACAGGTGCATTCTCTTATGTAACTACAGAACAATGATCAAAATCTGGAAATTTAACATTGTGATAACACCATTAGCTAATTCAAAGCCCATATTCAAATTTCCTGATATGTTCCTGTGACTAATGACTTTGAGCATCTTTTTGTGTGCTTGTTGGCTTCTACTTATTTCTTATTTCTTTTTTTTAATTTTTTATTATTTATTTTGCAGTTTTTTTTTTTGGCCTGGGGCTGGGTTTGAACCCACCACCTCCGGCATATGGGTCTGACGCCCTACTCACTGAGCCACAGGCGCTGCCCCTATTTCTTTTTTTTTTTTTTTTAACTTCAAAATGTTAATTAAGAGGGTACAAATGTTTCTGTTACGTGGATACCTCATATAATGCTTAAGTTGGGGTTCTTGGTGTGCCTATCACCAGAATAGTGTTCATTGTACCGAATAGGTAAGTTTTTATTCCACATCTTCCTCTCACCCTCCCCTTTACTTGGTTTCTCATGTCCTTTAGGCTCTTACTTATTTCTTTAGCTTAACCTTACATCCTACTTCCACTCCTGCTCAGCACCCTGCTCTGGCCTTGTTGAGCTCCCTGCTCATAATATCTCTAGCCCTGTCACACTGTCACTTGTGGTTTGTGCATCTTCATCTGCCGGTGTGCCGTTTTTCCATTTCTCTGGATGGTTTTTCCACTTCTCTGGATGAAGTCTATAAGTTTGAGATTGTTGTTTCTGTGAGACCTTTCATATATTTTTAAAAGAAAATGTTTGATTGATTGGCAACCACTGCCTATAATTGACTTTCTTTCTCTTGTTTTAAAGGCAATTAATTGGACTTTACACCATGGCTCACAATCCTAATATGACCCATTTGAAGATTAATCTGCCAGTTACTGCCCTTCCCCCACTTTGGGTAAGGTGTGACAGTTTAGATCCAGAAAATACCTGTTGGCTGGGAGCTGAGCTTATCACAACAAATGACAGCATTACAGGAATTGTCTTATATGTCGTTAGTTGTAAAGGTGAGTGTCCACTCTTTACTTGTATATTTATTGTATTGTAGTATTTACTTGTAAATACTTGTGTATTTATTTATTTGTGTAGTTACTGTTTTATGGTTTTTACTAAAAATTACTTGATTATGATTATGATTATTATTTTTTTTGAGATAGTCTCACTATGTTGCCCTTAGTGGAGTGCCATGGCGTCACAGCTCCCAGCAACCTCAAACTCTCGGGCTTAAGCAATTCTCTTGCCTTAACATCCCAAGTAGCTGGGACTACAGGTGCCCACCACAATGCCTGGCTATTTAGTTTTTGTTATAGTTGTCTTCATTTAGCTGGCCGCAGGCTAGATTCGAACCCGCCCGCGGTCACCATAATCACCGTGCTATAGGCTCTGAGCCTAAAAATTATTATTAAATGGAAGTGCACCCAGTTGAACTTGCACTAATCACCATGAACATACTGCATTGCATAACTTGCAACTTGTAGGTGGTATTCTAGAAATACCAGAAACAGTTCTCCAGAAGTCTAGACAAGAGTTTATACTTGTTTTGTTTGGGTTTAATTTTTATTTGTATTTGTATATTTGGGGGGAAATTTTCGTCGGAGGATAAAAAACTGAATATAATGACAATATAATTCTGGTCTCATAGTAGATGTTTAATTATATTTTTTTTTAGTGGTATTGGCTTTTGCTTCATATTCATTCTTTCATAAACTTTTTACTTATACATGATTTAAAATTTTAATTTCAGCAGTTGTTAGTATTGAGTTGTGATACCTTCAGAATTTGAGGGATTGTAATTTTTTAGCTCTATCTAATAAAATAAGTTTGAGAGTTAGCTTTATATTTTTTTCTTTCTTTTATGTCTTACAGCTGATAACAATTACTCTGTGAATCTTGAAAACCTGAAAAATTCACATAAGAAAAGACACCACTTGTCTACTGTAAGTATTTTTCTTCTATTCATATTATTTTTTTCAAACTGTTATTGCTATACCTTCTTTTTTAAACGTTTTTCTCACTTCTAATATGACTAGATATTTTTCTATAGTATAAAAATGTTTGTATTTATTTTTATATTTGCTAATAGCCAAAATTAAAATATAAACCTTCTTGCTTGTTAGCTAATCTTTGTGATCTAAGAATTGTCTCGTCAGGTATGATGGCTCATGCTTGTAATGTTAGCACTTTGGGAGGCCAAGGCAGAAGCATCACTTGAGGCCAGCCTAGGCAACAATAGTGAGACTTTAAAAAAAAATAAACTTACTGGGTGTGACAGCATACATCTGTAATCCCAACCAATTGAAAGGCTGAGGCAGGAGGATTGCTTGAGCCCCCATGTTCAAGGTTGCAGGCCACTGTACACCAGCCTGGGAAATCAATACCCCATCTCTTAAAAAAAAAAGAAAGTAAAAAGGCAATTATTTTTCCATTTGGGATAAAAGTATGGAGCGTAATGCTTTTTCTTCCTCCTTTGGGACAAGGATAAAAGTTTGTTTTTTTTTTTTCCTTGCAGTTTTTGGCCAGGGCTGGGCTTGAACCTGCCACCTCCGGCATATGGGGCCGGCGCCCTACTCCTTTGAGCCACAGGTGCCGCCCAAGGATAAAAGTTTTGATAATGACTTTGGCTGTGTGGAAGCAGAGGTAATGATCTGCTGGGTGCTTCTCTTTTTAGGTAACATCTAGGGGCTATGCCCAGTATGAGCTCTTTAAGTCCACGGCTTTGGATGATACAGTTGTTGCATCACAAACTATGATCACTTTGGATGTTTCCTGGAGTCCTGTTGATGAGATTCTTCAAATCCCTCCACTCTCTTCAACTGCAACTCTGGTAGGAGGGGAACCTATTTTCTCATTGGGCTCATGAGGCCCCTAAATGTTAACTTGCCTGTTGCCAGTACTGCTTGCTTCTAGTCTCAGCAGTCACTCACTGGTGTGAAACGGACAACTCTGAATAGCTTGCCTTGCCCCTGAAGTCTCACTGGGACAGCCAGTGGAGATTTTGTCAGGCAATTCAATCTATCAATTGCCCTCAGCCTTATAATTATGTGACTTAAGAATGTCCTGGGGGGTTGGGGGGGGGTGGCTCGGTGCCTGTGGCTCAACGGGCTAAGGTACCAGCCATGTACACCTGAGCTGGCAGGTTTGAATCCAGCCCAGGCCTGCCAAATAACAATGACGGCAGCAACCAAAAATGGCCGGCCATTGTGGCAGGTGCCTATAGTCCCAGCTACTTGGGACGCGGAATCAGGAGACTCGCTTGAGCCCAGGAATTGGAGGTTGCTGTGAGCTGTGATGCCATGGCACTCTATCCAGGGTGACAACTTGAGGCTGTGTCTCAAAAAAAAAAAAACAAAGAATATCCTGGGTGGCACCTGAGGCTCAGTGAGTAGGGCGCCGGCCCCATATACCATGGGTGGCGGGTTCAAACCCGACCCCAGCCAAACTGCAAAAAAAATAGCCTGGCATTGTGGCGGGTGCCTGTGGTCCCAGCTACTCGGGAGGCTGAGGCAAGAGAATTGCCTAAGCCCAAGAGCTGGAGGTTGCTGTGAGCTGTGATACCACGGCACTGTACCAAGGCAACAAAGTGAGACTCTGTCTCTAAAAGAAGAAAAAAGAATACCCTAATGGGGCTCGGTGTAACCCTAATGGGGTTACGGCGCTGGCCACATACACTGAGGCTGGCGGGTTCAAACCCAGCCCAGGCCAGCTAAGCAATAATGACAACTGTAACAGAAAAATAGTCAGGTGTTGTGGCCAGCGCTTGTAGTCCCTGCTACTAGGGAGGATTAAGATAAGAGAATCGCTTAAGCCCAAGAGTTTGAGGTTGCTGTGAGCTGTGATGCCACAGCACTCTATCCAGGGCTATGTAATGAGACTCTGTCTAAAAAAAAAAAATCCTAATGGGTCTCTTGAGTGGTTGCTCAAGTGGAACGATCAAAATGACTGTTGTCTCTGCTGTTCCATTTTTGATTTGTTTTTCTGTTTTGTGAACAAAATATTTCATTCATTTCCTTACCACAAAATATGCACAACTAGGGGTGTGTTAAGTATATGCAGAAACATAGAAGAGTACCTAGCACTCAATAAATTTTAATTATTTGATACTATCATCTGAAAACAAATAACAAGCTTAATGGGCTCAGTTTAATGAAATGATGAGCTATTCTGTTTTTTTTTGAAGCAGAGTCTCACTTGGTAACCCAGACTGGAATGACATAGCTCACTGCAGGCTGAAACTCTTGGCACTCAAGCAATCCTCCCACATCAGCCTACTGAGTGCTGGCACTACAGGCATAAGCCACTGCACTCAGCCTTTATCTCTGCTATGATATTTTTTTCTTTTCAGCTTTGTTTCTGCTATCCTTAAAAGAGTGTAGATATTGGCAACACGGGAATCATTATAATATTAAGATCTTTCACCCTATATTTACATTTCTAGGAATCCATTTTAAGAAATTAAAATTGCTAACAAAAAATTATGCACAAGATACTGAATGCAATGATATAGCTATGTTTCCAAAATATTAAAAATAAAACACTTGCTTTGGCAGCACATATGCTAAAATTGGAACAATGGGGAGAAGATTAGCATGACCCCTGTCAAGGATACCATGCAAGTTTGTGAACATTCCTTATTTAAAAAACAAAACCAAACCTGAATGTTCAATAGGAAACAGTTAAAGTAGATTTCTATGGTAAAATATCATACAATCTTTAAAAATTATGTTTTAAAATGTTTTAGATAATAGGAGGAAATGCTTATTAATCAAAAAAAAGAGAAAAAGTATAAAATTATATATATAGTAGGATTGCAACTGTTTTTTAAAGCCAGGATAGTGTTAATAGTGGTAGGATTATGGATAATTATATTCTTTTTTTTTTTTTTGAGGCAGAGTCTCACCATGTCACCCTTGGTAGAGTGCCGTGGCGTCACAGCTCATAGCAACTTCAAACTCTTGGGCTTAAGTGATTGTCTTGCCTCAGCCTCACAAGTAGCTGGGACCACAGGCACCTGCCACAATGCCTGGCTATTTTTTGGTTGTAGTTGCCATTGTTGTTTGGCAAGCCTGGGCTGGATTTGAACCTGCCAGTTCCAGTGTGTGTGGCTGGCACCCTAGCTGCTGAGCAACAGGCACCCAGCCAGGATAATATATTCTTTATGCTTTTCTTTTCCGTAATAGGAATTTTCATACACTGGAATTTACTTTGTACTTTCTTTATTTTTTGGTACAGCTTTACATTTATAAAACTTAGACCTCTTGCTAGGACTGTTAGAAGGAGTCTAATAAATGTAATTTGGGGGGAGGCTTTAGTTTTAGTGAGTGATAATGCTATGTTCTCATTGAAAATCTTTAGATATTTTTATTTAAATTTCTCCTATCTTGTTCTCTTGGAAATTCCATGGGAAAGGTCAAGAGAGCATGTGAGGAGGGTAGTTGTTTCACATAGATACTATTGTTTGTGGTATAGAGAAGTTATAGTGGTCTGAATTTAGGTTACTATATTAGGATGACAAGATCTATAGTTTCTCTGATTAAGATGTCCTAATATTCAGCCATAAAAAAAAGATGGAGACTTTATATCTTTTGTACTTACCTGGATAGATTTGGGGAATATCCTCCTAAGTAAAGTATCACAAAAATGGAAAAACAAGTATCCAATATACTCAATACTAACATGAAACCAATAGATGAACAACTGCACTCCCACCTGAGAGAAAAACACAACACATCCGGGTAGGGGGGAGAGAGGAAGAAGGAGGGGTTAATAAAAGGGTATAAGGCACACCTCCTGGGTGATGGGTTCAACTACAACTTGGACTTTACCTGCCAAATGCAAACAATATAACCTAATTGTACCCTTAGATCAAGCTGAAATTAGAAACAAAAAGATGTTCTAAATGAGGTGTTGACCTAACTTTTCAATGCACTGGTGCTTTATAAAATATATTTTTTAATGTGTGGATGGTTTGAAATGCAAGTTAACTGTGACCTTTACACAAGGAAGATGGAATTACCAGTGAAAACTGACAGACTTTTGGAACTTTGTAGAATATTAAAGTGGAATCAGGAGATCCCAGAGGTCCACTGAATCATCTCCACAGAGAACTGAAATTCCTCCTTGTGAGTATCCTTCTAGAATTCCTAACTTTAATTAAATCTCACGTTTTCAAAAAAATGTTTGCTAGTATTATTTTTATGACATTTTGTGTTCTTCAGAATTTGTCCTGGATATTATGTATTCATTAAATATTCTGACAATTTGGGCAGTTTAATTTTATTTATATACTAATACAATTAAAGGGAACATTAGTTAATAGTTTGGATTTACTTATATGATAGATTCCCCTCTTTCCAGCTGCCAGTTTATTATAAATGCACATATAGCCTGCTTATTGGTAACTGGGATTTTAATTGATACTAAAGATTAATGAGCATATATTTCAAAAATTGTATACAAATTGAATCTTTTTTTTTTTTTTTTTTGAGACAGAGCCTCAAGCTGTCACCCTGGATAGAGTGCTGTGGCATCACAGCTCACAGCAACCTCCAATTCCTGGGCTCAAGCTAGTCTCTTGCCTCCACCTCCCAAGTAGCTGGGACTACAGGCGCCCGCCATAATGCCTGGCCATTTTTTGGTTGCAGCTGTCATTGTTGTTGGGCAGGCCCGGGCTGGATTCGAACCCGCCAGCTCAGGTGTACGTGGCTGGCGCCTTAGCCCATTGAGCCACAGGTGCCGAGCCTCCAAATTGAATCTTAAGAGGGTACCATATTTTGATGTAGTAGACATTTCAGATGTCTTAGCCTAGCACTCAAAGCCAGTTATGATCTAGCTACTGTCCTACTTACTTCTTTTTTTGTTGTTGTCTCACTTTGTCACCCTTCTTAGAATGCTGTGGCGTTATAGCTCACAGCAACCTCAAACTTAGGTTCAAGCAATCCTCTTGCCTTGGCCTACACAGTAGGTGGGACTATAGGCATTTGCCACAATGCCTGGTATTTTTTAGAGACAGGGTCTCACTCTTGCTCAGGAACCCTCCTGCATTCCTTATCTTGAACTCGTGAGCTCAAGCAATCTACCTGCCTCAACCTCCCTGAGTATTAGAATTACAGATGTGAGCCACTTTGCCCATCAGTACTACTTATTTCTTTTCTGTTCTTTTTTTTGGACAGCTTGTTGGGATATAAGTTACACCCCATAAAATTCACTAATTTTAATTGAAGAGTTTAATGGTTTTAGGTCTATTTACCAAGTTGTACAAGTATCACTATAATTTAATTTTTTAATTTTTTAATTTTTTTACTACTTTTCAATGGAAGGGAACTGTAATTAATTTTAAAACATTTTCATCACCCCAAAATGAAACCTTATACCTGTTAGCACTCACATCCTACACCCATTTGTCCTTGGCAACCACTAATCTACTTTCTATATAGTTCTTTCCTTTGTATTGCCAAATAATATTTCATTGTATGGTTAAATCACATTTTGTTTATCCATTCATCAGTTACGGACATTTTAGTTGTACTTTTTCGCTGTTTTTTTTACTTTAGTTCTACTTTTTGGCTATTATGAATAATTGTTTCATGAATATTTATGTACAAGTTTTTGTGTGCACACATTTTCACATCTCTTAGGTAGAGTTCTGGGTCATATAGTAACTCTACGTTTTAACCTTTGGAGGAACTCTGTTTTCCAAAGTAATTACATCCTTTTACATTCCTACCAGGAATGCAAGATGATTCTAATTTTTCTACATCCTTTCCAACACTTTATTGTGTGGTTTTTGGGTGTAGCCATCCTAGTGGGAGTGAAGTGGTGTCTTATTGTGGTTTTGATTTGCCGTCCTTGATGACTAATGATGTTGAGCGTTTGTGTTTGTTTGTGTGCTTCTTGACTCCTACTTATTTCCTCAGCTTCAGCTTCTTCCATTCTCACTGAACCCTCAACCCTCGTCACATTGAGCTCCTTGCTTCAATCTTGTCATGCTCTGCCGTGTGCATCATTATCTGCCTGGTGTGCACATCTTCCACCTACCTCTTTGCTGGGTGAACTATCTGTGACCTCCTCACTGATGATCACACAGATTCCCCGGGTGGCTTGTGCTGCTGTAGAATTCCACACACATTTGCCAAAGTATTTATCAGATGCAGTAACTCGTTTACTTATCTGTCTCTGCTAGACTTGAGTGCCTGGTACCCTGTTGGCACTTTTACCATCTAGGATAGTACCAAGCATTTTCCTCCTATTATTATATTATAAAACTGATACTTTTTCTACCCTTCTCATCTTTTTTGAAAGCCCTTCTTTCAGGGCTTTCCATCATACTTTGGGGTTTCCATCATGGTTTGGCCTTCATATCTCTACCCTTCTTTCTCTATACCAGTGAAGAGAGCTTATCTCTTCAGTAATGCCTTTGTAAGCAAACTCCAGACCTTTACCTTTAAGCTAATATCAGTTGCCATCTGTGTTTGGTGGTTTTTTTTGAGACAGAGTCTCACTGTGTCACCCTCATGGTAGAGTGCCATGGTGTCACAGCTCACAGTAACCTCAAACTCTTGGGCTTAATCGATTATCTTGCCTCAGCCTCCCAAGTAGCTGGGACTGCAGGTACCCACCACAATGCCTAGCTATTTTTTTGTTGCAGTCGTCATTGTTGTTTAGCTGGCCCAGGCCAGGCTCGAACCCTCCAGCCTTAGTGCATGTGGCTGGCACCATAACCACTGTGCTATGGGCGCCAAGCCAGCACAGGGGTTTTTTTTTTTTTTGAGACAGAGCCTCAAGCTGTCGCCCTGGGTAGAGTGCTATGGCATCACAGCTCACAGCAACCTCTAACTCCTGGGCTCAAGCGATTCTCCTGCCTCCACCTCCCAAGTAGCTGGGACTACAGGTGCCCGCCACAACGCCTGGCTATTTTTTTGGTTGCAGCTGTTGTTGGTTGGTAGGCCCGGGCTGGATTTGAACCCTCCAGCTCAGGTGTATGTGTGGCACCTTAGCCACTTGAGCCACAGGTGCTGAACCCAGCGCAGGGTTTCTTAATAGAAGTGGTATCATCCTTCAGTCCCAGGGAGGAGGTGGTTCTTTGGAAAAAAATGAAAATAATTTTCATTGTCATAATGACTGGGTGTATAGACATTTCATTTGATGGGGCCAGGGATGTTAAACATCTTGCTATGTGTATGATGCTATCAAATCACAAAGAATAGTCCTGCCCAGATGCCAGTAGGGTCCCTGTTGAAAAATAATGAATGATCAATAGAATGTCACAGAGGAAGGTAGTAAAGCTTTTAACTAAAATGGATAGAGAGAGCGACTTCAAAGGAAAAAAAGATAGTGAGAGACAGGTTTATTATATGTAGAAGAAAAGAAAAAAATTCTACCCATTTATAAAGTACAGGTGATTGAACTCAGAGAGACTTTGGCCACAGAGATACCTAAGAGTCTGTCAATTTTTAAGGGAGTTTATAATAGAACATAGACTTTTGAATTTGACAGACAGACATGCAACTGAATGTATGTGACCAGTTATTTACCAGTTTGTTATCAACTTTAAAATAACTGAACCAGCTAGCACCATGCCTGGCTCATAGTAGGGCAGCAGCTTCTGGCTGTAATAGTAAGTGGTAGTGGTAGAAACACTAGTTCTTCCTGAAGTAAAATATAAGATTTCTAGCCTGGGAAACTCAAGGAATGGTAGAACCACAGACAGAAGTGGGGAGGGGCGGTTCAAAGAGGAGATGGTCTAGAGAAAGTATTAAGTTTTATTTTGGACATACTGAATTTTAAGAAAACAGCACTGTACCCAAGTAGGAAATAATTTGGTGGAAGTTAAAAAGATGGCAACAATGACAACTGCAACCAAAAAATAGCCAGGCATTGTGGCAGGCGCCTGTAGTCTCAGCTACTTAGGAGGCTGAGGCAAGAGAGTCACTTGGGCCCAAAAGTTTGAGGTTGCTGTGAGCAACTTCACTTTGTCACCCTTGGTAGAATGCTATGGCATCATAGCTTACAGGAACCTCAAACTCTTGGGCTCAAGTGATTCTCTTGCCTCAGCCTCCCAGACAGCTGGGAATACAGTTGCCAGCCACAACGCCTGGCTGTTTTTAGAGGCAGGGTGTCACTCTTGCTCAATCTGGTCTCGAACCTGTGATCTTAGGCAATCTGCCCACCTTGGCCTCCCAGAGTGCTAGGGTTACAGGCGTGAGCTACCTTGGCCAGCCTTTTGGCTATTTTTAGAGATGGGAGTCAGGGATCTCGCTCTAGCTCAGGCGGGTCTTGAACTCATAAGTTCAGGCAATCCACCCACCTCGGCCTTTCAGAGTGCTGGGATTATAGATGTGAGCTACCATGCCTGGACTAGATAGAGGAATTCTTTACTTGATCTTGTCATTTGACGACCAAAAAATCATATGGGCTATTATCTCCCATATGGAGTAAAAACTGTTAAGTTTTAAGATTCCTTGACAGTAGACTCTATTCCTTCTAATCTTATTTTCCAACAGTTCCACAGTTGGGATCATCCCATTGTCTTCACCTTTTTTTTTTGAGACAGAGTCCCACTTTGTGATCTTTTGAATAGTGCCATGGCATCATAGCTCATTGCAACCTCAAACTCTTGAGCTCAAGCAATTCTCTTGCCTCAGCCCCTCAGTAGCTGGGATTACAAGCTCCTGCTACAACACTCGGCTATTTTTAGAGACAGGGTCTCATTCTTGCTCAGGCTGGTCTCAAATCTGTAAGCTCAGCCAATCCACCTGCCTTGGCTTCTCAAAGTGCTAAGATTACAGGCATGAACCACCTCGCCTGGCCTCCATCCTTTTCTTCTTGTTCCATGTTCCTTCCCTGCCCTATTGCCAGGGGTTACTACATTTGAGTTGCAGCTGATGTTTCACATTGTTCTCTGGCTATTGCAGCCTATCAGCCTTTCCTTATTTCTGTTTAGATATTATATGTATGTGCATACACATTTATAATATTTTTATGTAAACCTCTATTCCGTTTCACATTTATCATTTCTATATTATTTCATCTGTACCATCTGTCATTCTTTACCAAAATTATAAGCATCTTCATGGCAAGCCCACTATCCTCAGTCTTGAATCCTCTAGCATCTGTGCCTGTGGCATTGTATTACAGATCAGAGCACCATCTTTGAAATTGGTCCACTGGATGCATGTCTTGGCACTGTCAGTTACTAATTGTATGACTGAACAAGTACTGAACCTCTATTAGCGTCACTGAAACAAAGGTAATAGTATCTTCTTAAGAGTTTTATTAGGATTAAATAATATACAATACATATAAATCACTGCTGCATTGCCTTGCATCTGATAAACCTTCAGGAAATGTTCCTATAATTAATATTCTTATTAAATACATCCTTACTGATTAAACTATATTTTCTGGCTAAGAAGTCTTTGGGCGTTTTAAATCTGTTATAGGTCTTGGCTGATGGTTTGAGGATTGGTGTGACTGAATGGCTCGAGCCTCTGGAAGCAAAATCTGCTGTTGACCTTGTGCAGGAATTTCTGAATGGTATATTGTTTTTCTTAACTGAGAATTTATACTTGCTATATTTAAATATAAGTTGTTTCTTCAGGCTCGTTATTCTTTTTAGTCAGTATGTGTATGCATGCAAATAAAGCTATGAGATCTGTTATGTTCAGAAGGGCAGCTTTTATTCTAAAGTGCTAATGGTAAAGATCTAAATAATTCTAAAAATTAGTAAGATTAAAATTTATGTGACATAACCATATATGTGATTGTAGGAAGAGAGGATGGAACAGTAACATTTTGAGCACCTGGTATGTGCCCAACATTGTGTGCTAGGGGCTTTCTTGTGCCTTAGTTCATCCTCACACCCCTTCTTGATAGGTATGTATTACTCCATTCATTGGAGAGTTCAGTAACTTGCTAAAATCCCCAGTTATACTTCTGTTATTCCCATTTGTCATTTGAAAATAGGATGGAAATAATTTGGAAAACAGAAAAATGAAATGAAGAGTTAATAAACTTTTACCACTTTCTAGATTTAAATAAGCTGGATGGATTTGGTGATTCTACAAAAAAAGACACAGAGGTAAGTGATTATTTTCAATTTAGAAAATTACACTGAAATAGCTTTTACAATTTGGTTGTAGTGGTATATTTCAAGTGGATTTGATATGGTCAAGGTAGCATTTTATGAGTTTCTATTGGTCTTTCATGTCAGCATTGGTTATCATTTTCCTTAAGAACTGATAATTTTTTCTTTTGAGACAGTCTCACCCCTCCTGGATAGAGTGCTAAGGCTTCATTACTCACAGCAACCTCAAACTCTTGAGTTTGAGCAATTCTCTTGGCTCAGCCTCTCGAGTAGCAGGTGCTAGCCACAACAGCCAGTTAGTTTTTCTATTTTTAGTAGAGACGGGTCTTGCTCTTGCTCAAGCTGGTCTCGAACGCCTGAGCTGAAGCAGTCCACCCACCTCGGCCTCCCAGAGTGCTAGGAGGCTACAGGTGTAAGCCACTGTGCTGATACATATTTTTAGAGAGCTAATACAGACTGGGTGCAGTGGCTTACACCTCACACCTGTAATCCTAGCACTATGGGAAGCCAAGGTGGGTAGGGTAGATAGCCTGAGCTCACAGGTTCCAGACCAGCCTGAGCCAGAGTGAGACCGCATCTCTAAAAATAGCCAGGTGTTGTGGCAGGTGCCTGTATTCCCAGCTACTTGGGAGGCTGAGGCAAGAGAATCACTTGAGCCCAAGAGTTTGAAGTTGCTATGAGCAATGATGCCATGGCACTCTA
Organism: Perodicticus potto; assembly: GCA_963574655.1. Taxonomy (NCBI): domain Eukaryota; kingdom Metazoa; phylum Chordata; class Mammalia; order Primates; family Lorisidae; genus Perodicticus; species Perodicticus potto. The sequence goes on from CAUYRH010064100.1 coordinate 31,828, forward strand.
CCAAGGTTTATAGAGTGAGCCTGTTTCAAAAAAAAAAGAGAGAGAGAGAGAGTGCTAATACATACTCATTTCTAGTTGCTGAAATGCAGAGAAATAATGAGTATATTAATATACTATAAGATGACATTATTGTAGTATCTTAATATACTATAAGATGGTTTGTTACTGTGCCATAGGATGGTATTATTACATTAGCTAAGTATGTTTTCATTTGATGAAAAGGAAAATGGTGACAAAAGTAATTTAATAATTTTTTGCATGGAAGGAAAACTGAATACTTGCTTTTAGACAATAAAGTTTTAAAACAATTTGAAAGGTCCAGTTTTTCCACTATGTATTGATTTGTATCTCCTCCTTTGTGAATGAAGTTATAGAAAATACATTCACATCTTTTTGTATGTTGATGAATCCATAATTTCTCAGAACAGCATTTGAAAGGTTAAGTTGTTTCACATAAAAAAGGATAAAATGATATTCTCTGAAGTTTGTTTCTGTTTCAGACAGTGAAGCAAGACACTGTTGCTGTTGATCGTTCTGTCAAGCGCCTCTTCAAAGTACGGAGTGATCTTGATTTTGCTGAGCATCTATGGTGCAAAATGAGCAGTAGTAAGTGTCCATCATGATTACAATTTTTCCTGTTATTTCTTAGGCTTTTCTTTTTTAAGTCTTTCGGAAATAATACAATGTGTATCATTAGTCTTATGTGGAAGTCTGGTTCTTATTTTATCTAGTCCATTTCTGATCATGCATTGCCACATTCTGCTTAAGAATTATAGTAAGACAAGGCAATATGTAGAGTCTGTTCTTTTCTCCTGGCTTCCTCCCTCCCCCAGATACCAAACAAAGTCCAGGATCCTTCCTTTTTTTTTCTTTTTGAGACAGTCTCCCTCTGTCACCCTAAGTTGTGAGTGCCCTGTCGTGATAGCTCACTGCAACCTTAGTCTCTTGGACTCAAGCAATTCTCTTGCCTCAGACTCCCAAGTAGCTGGGACTATGAGGCCTGGCTAGTTTTTCTATTTTTAGTAGAAATGGGGTCTTGCTCTTGCTCTCCAGCAGTCCATTCACCTTGGCCTCCCAGAGTGCCAGGCTCACAGATATGAGCCACCACTGCCTGGCCAGGATAAATATAAGTCTTTCTAAGTATAAATCTCAGGTAGTTTTTATGCAGTATTTATGTGAATAAATATATATACCTTAGTGAAATTATTATTAGAATAAAGAAAAGATATTCTTAAATATTTTACTGTTTTTTTTTTGTCGTTCTGAGTTTGATTTTTTCTTTCAGAAATGCATTCCTTTGTTTTTGCCTCTTTAATTTCTTGTCCCTTTGCTCACCCATAAAGTACAGATTCTTGTCTTCTGCTTCATTCATGTATCCTTAAGATAATGGCATATTTATTCTACAGTTTGACTTGTTTTCAAAGGTGTGATTTCATATCAAGACTTGGTAAAGTGTTTCACCTTGATCATCCAGAGTCTACAACGTGGTGACATCCAGCCATGGGTAGGTTTAGTTTTGTGTGTTAGAACATTTTCTCAGAAGCATAGCATGGTAGTTAAAGACATAGGCTCTGGAGCAGACTGCCTATTTTAATTTCAACTCTACTACTTTCTAGCCATGTAAACTTGGGCAGGTCCCTTTATTTTTCTGCACCCCAGTATCCTCATCTGTAAAATAGAAGTAGGAATAGTACCTACCTTATAGTGTTGTTTCAAGATTAATGTAATACATGTAAAGCATCTAGTACCTAGCTCATAGTTAAATGCTCAGTATCTCTTAGCTACTAACATCATCATTGTTTTTTTTTTTTGGCCGGGGCTGGGTTTGAACCTGCCACCTCTGCCATATGGGGCCGGCGCCCTACTGCTTCGAGCCACAGGCACTGCCCAACATCATCATTGTTAACTGTTGCTGTGAATGAGTATTCTTATGGACTACTGATGTGAATACAAATTGGGACTCTCTAAAAAGTAATTTGGATAATGTATTGAGATCTTCAAAATGTATCATGGCCTTTGAACCAATAATTCTTCTGTTAGGATTCACCCTAAATCGTACACATAAATATATATTGAGACTTTATGTATCCAATAGTCATCATAGCCTCATTTATAGTAACAAAAAATTATAAATGACCTAAATTTCCCTTGTTAATGGGATGACTAAGTAAATAATGATATAGCCACACAACCACTCCAGTAATAGTTGCTAAAACATGATGCTGACATGTGATATGGGGTAAATGCTTCTAATGTTCAGTAAAGAGAAAGTATAACAATGTAAATTTTGGAAGGAAAAATTCTAGAAGCAAGTATGCTAATATCTTAATAGTAGTCACCTCTGGTAGAAGGGTTACAAATGACTTGTTAATTTTTCACAGTAAATTAGTGCTACTTTTATAATCAAGAAAGAGCTAAGAGGGCCAGGCACGGTGACTCAGGCCTGTAATCCTAGTGCTCTGGGAGGCTGAGGCAGGTGGATTGCTTGAGCTCAGGAGTTTAAGACCAGTTTGAGCAAGAGCAAGACTCTGTCTCTACTAAAAATAGAAACACTGAGGTAAGAGGATCACTTGAGCGCAAGACTTGGAGGTTGCTGTGAGCTATGATGACACCATGGCGCTCTACCCAGGGCAACAGTTTGAGACTATGTCCCCCCTCCCCCCAAAACAAAGAGCTAAGTAAAAAGTTAGAAACAAAAGAATTTCTCATTTAATGGTAATTATGTAAATTATTGTGTAAATAATTGTGTAAATTATGTAAATTATGTAAATTATTGAATTGGCTACCAATTCATGACTATAAAAGTTAGAAACTTCCATAGATGTGAACCAAAGATACACTCTGGAGCAAAGGCATGCAGATGCTGCCTAACTGGGCAGTCGTGATTCTAGGCATTTTAGTTTTGGCCATTGAATTTCTCTTGAGAGCTCTGTGTTTGTGAGATGTTTACAAGTATAACCGTATCATGTCTTATGAGTGCAAATGAAAGGAAACTAGTTTTTAATGCAATAATACAAAAGATTATGATGAAAGTTAAAGTAGAGAAATAGGAAGTAGTGAGGAAATGACAGATAATTGATGTATATTTAAAATGAATGATGTAACATTTGGAATACATATTAAATCTATAATTTTAATTTGCAAATCATCAAGGTAATGTGTTGGATAGTGTGGCCGATAAGGAGTTCCTTATGACCCATGCATGAATCATTGAGGGAGAGAGAGTTTGTTTTTCTGCAGCAACAGATTTTGGTAGATGAAGATGATTAAGTTTGGAAAAGATGCCCAACAGCAACTTAAATCAGCCAGGAGGAGAAAAATTCCTTATAAAGCTTCAAAAAACCAATTCTGGTTTCTCTTTGGTGGAATTATATCTAAGGGTGATAAGTTTAAACCTTTCGTAGTTGCTTTGGAGTTAAACAGATGAAGTAGAGATGGCATTTTAGAGACTGACATGTTTGTAACAGGGGAGTTTTTTGTTCAAGTCATTTATAATCAGGAGACTAAGAATGTTAGCTTGTAATTTTTAACTTGTAGCTAATGCAATTTCTCTTTTGCTTACTGGATTTATTTATATTTTTACTGATGGTTTTATAAAATTTTCTTGATTTTTTAGCTCCATAGTGGGAGTAACAGTTTACTAAGTAAGCTTATTCATCAGTCTTATCATGGAACTATGGACACAGTTTCTCTCAGTGGAACTCTTCCCGTTCAAATGCTTTTGGAAATTGGTTTGGACAAACTAAAGAAAGATTATATCAGTTTTTTCATAGGTAAGTCTCTTCCAGCTTTAAAAATTAAAAAACACATCATAGTTATCAACCAAAGATAGTCTTCGGCTTGCTCCGAATCATTTATAGTCCTGCTTTGTATCTGATTCACCATGAGACAAGCATAGATTAAATATAGCTATAATTTTTGTTTGTTTTTAGTTTGAACATTTGAGATTCTATGATGTTAGTGTAGTAAATAAACCTTTTTAGTTGTTTAAATATCCAGTACTTGGGCCAGGCTCAGTGGCTCACACCTGTAATCCCAGCACTTGGAAGGCCGAACTCGTGAGTTCGAGACCAGCCTGAGCAAGAGCAAGACCACTTCTCTAAAAAAAAAAAAATAGCCAGGCATTATGGCAGCCACTTGTAGTCCCAGCTACTTGGGAGGCTGAGGCAAGAGAATTGCTTAAGCTCAGGAGTTTGAGGTTGCTGTGAGCTGTGATGCTATGGTAATCTACAGATGGTGACAAAGTGGGACTCTGTCTTAAAAAATAAATAAATAAATAAATATTCAATACTGGGTTGTTTTTATTACGGGTAAGGTGTGATCATTTTTAGAAGAAATATTAGTGTGTACTTATAGTACAGTTTAAAAGCAAGAAAATTTGACTTTTTGTGAGAAAATAGCTTGACCATCTTTTTCATAGGTAAACTGTGAAAAATTTTACTTAGGTTCTTTAACGTGTAATAGATAGTACCTAAAGCTTATTTGCATATGTGTTCTTTCTTAATAGGTCAGGAACTTGCATCTTTGAATCATTTGGTGAGTTTGTTTTTTTAATCCTAAAGTTTTCCTTGTATTCAGTCATTCTTAATACAGTTATTAAGTGCCTATAATATGCCAGCCGGCCTCTGTCCTAAATCCTAGGAGACACATAAAGAAGATGGATAATGCCCTTAATTATTACTGCCTAGTAAGAAAGCCAGAAAGGTAGTCTATTCAGTGTCATTTCTCATTCTCTTTTTTTTTTTTTTGAGACAGAGCCTCAAGCTGTCACCCTGGATAGAGTACTGTGGCATCACAGCTCACAGCAATCTCCAATTCCTGGGCTCAAGCGAGTCTCTTGCCTCCACCTCCCAAGTAGCTGGGACTACAGGCACCTGCCACAAGGTGCCCGGCCATTTTTTTGCTTGCAGCTGTCGTTGTTTGGCAGGCCGGGCTGGATTCGAACCCGCCAGCTCAGATGTACATGGCTGGCGCCTTAGCCCATTGAGCCACAGGCGCCGAGCCACATTTCTCATTCTCTATAAATTTATAATGCTGACATATAGTTGTATCCTACTCATTGCCAGTGTACTATCACAAATTTCATTTATCTACAATGGTTAGAGAATGCCTTTCTGTGATAGGCTCTATAAGAATGTTTGTTTTATATTCTCTTAACCCACTATATTTAAAGGATTATTTTCCAAGGAATTTATGATTATCTTTAATATAGTGGTTCAAAAGATACTTCTGGGTTATCATTATCTGCTTTGTCATATTTTTCCTGTCTATTAATTCAAAAACTTAATGGGAGAGAAACTTAACTTGGGAGATTGAATAGCACCAATACTGACATTTGACATTAGAAAATCCTTCTAAAAATGAAATTATATCTACTTGTTTGTCCTTTGTGCAAAATAAGACTCAATGACTCAAAACTCTCAATTCTTGTGAGTTTTAATTTTTATTGTTCAAATTTTAAACATTTTATTCAGGGTATATGTTTATAGTGGGAACATACTCTAGCAGAAAATATATGTATGTACAGTTGGCCCTCCATATTTGGGTTCCACACCCATGGAGTCAGTTAACCATGGATGGAAAATATTTTTTTTAATGGATGGTTGTGTCTGTACTAAACATGTAAATACTGTAACAACTATTTACGTGGCATTTACATTATATTAGGTATTATAGGTAACCTAGAGATGATTTTTAGCTTATAAGAGAAGGTGCTTATATGTCAATAACTGCCATTTTATATGAGGGACTTGAACATTGCTTGCTTTTGGTATCCAAAGTGGGTCCTGGAACCAGTCCCCCACGGATACTGAGGGACAACTATACCTATAGACATAGTCATATGTCATGTAATGATGGGGATACATTATGAGACATGTGTCAGTAGGCAATTTCTTTGTTGTTTGAATACCATTGAATATGCTTATGTAAACCTAGATGGTATGGCCTGCTACACACCTAGGCTGTAAGAGGTAGCCTGTTCCTCCTTGGCTATAAACTGGTATAGCATGTTACTGTACTGAATACTGTAGGACAGCAATCCCCAACCTTTTTGGCACTAGGGATGGTTTCATTAAAGCAAATTTTTCCTCTGGACTGAAGGGGAGCAAGGGAAGGATGGGACAGAAGATGGAGCTCAAGATCGTGATCTGAGTGGAGAGTGGCTGTAAATACAGCTGAAACTTGCTAGCTCAGCCATCTCTCACCTGTGGTGTAGCCTGGTTCCTAATAGGCCACAGGCTGGTACTGGTCCATAGCCCGGGAGTTGAGACCACAGCTGTAGGTAATTTTAACGTAATGGTAAGTATTCATGTATATAAATATATCTAAACCTGGAAAAGGTACAATAAAAATATAGTATAAAAGTTTTAAAAAATGGTATATTATATAGGGCACTTAACATGAATAGAAGTTACAGGACTGGAGGTTGCTCTGGATGAGTCAGTGAGTGAGTAGTGAGGCCAATAACATTACTATACATGACAGCAGACTCTGTAAACTCTGTCCACTTAGGCTACCCTACAGTTATAAAAAAATTTTCTGGCTCAGCGGCCGTAGCACAGTTGTTACAATGCCAGCCACATACACCGAGGGTGGTAGGTTTAAACCCGACCCAGGCCAGCTAAATAACTGTAACAAAAGAATAGCCAGCCACTGTGGTGGGTGCCTGTAGTCCCAGCTACTTGGGAGTCTGAGGCAAGAGAACCGCTTAAGCCCAAGAGTTGGAGGTTGCTGTGAGCTGTGACAGCATGGCACTCTACCGAGGGCTACATAGTAAGACTCTGTCTCAAAAAAAATTTTTTTTATTCTTTCAGCTCGGCGCCCATAGCACAGTGGTAAGTTACGGTGCCAGCCACATTCATTGAAGCTGGCGGGTTCGAACCTGGCCTTGGCCAGCTAAACAACAGTGACAACTGCAACACAAAAATAGCTAGGCATTGTTGCAGGAGCCTATCCTCCCAGCTACTTGGGAGGCTGAGGCAAGAGAATCACTTAAGCCCAAGTGTTGAGGTTGCTGTGAGCTTTGACGCCACGACACTCTACCTAGGGCCCCTTAATACAGTTCCTGTGGGTTGCGACCCACAGGTTTAAGAACCGCTGACCTAGGGTGACAGCTTGAGACTCTTTCTCAAAAAAAAAAAAAAAAATTTTTTTCTTTCTTTAATGGTAAATTAACATTCGCTTACTGTAACTTTTTTACTTTTTAAAATTTTAAACTTTATTTAGACTTTGACTCTTTCATAGTAACACTTAAAAATAAACACATTGTACAGCTGTATGAAAGTATTTTCTTTATATCTTATTCTAATAGCTTCTTCTATGTTTAATATTTTTATTCTGAGTTTTACTTTTGAAAATTTTTTCTTTAAACACTAAATCATTACACATTAGCTTAGGCATACTCAATCAGGATCATCAATATTACTATCTTCCACCTCAGTATCTTGTCCCACTGGAAAGTCTTCATAGGCGATATCACACAGGGAGTATCTCCTATGATAATAATGCCTTATCTGAAGCCGGGCGCTATGAGACTCATGCCTGTAATCCTAGCACTCTGGGAGGCTGAGGCAGGTGGATTGGCTAAGCTCACAGGTTCGAGACCAGCCTGAGCAAGAGCAAGACCCCATCTCTTAAAAAAAATAAATAACCAGGTGTTGTGGCAGGCGCCTGTAGTCCCAGCTACTTGTGAGGCTGAGGCAAGAGAATCTCTTAAACCCACAAGTTTGAGGTTGCTGTGAGCTGTGACTCAAAAGCACTGTATTGAGTGCTACAAAGTGAAACTCTGTCTCAAAAAAAAAAAACAAGAAAACAATGCCTTCTTCCTGGAACACCCCCTGAAGGACCTGCCTGAGGCTCTTCTTGAAGAATGGATTTCATTATAGCTACAAAGTCACTGGCCAATCAGAATTTTTCAGCTCCATTGTGATCTTATTGTACTATCTGTTGTTGACTGAAAGGTTGTAAATGCGGTTTATGACTGTAATTTACTTTGGAAGAATAATATTGAAAGGTGGCAAATTCTATATAGTTGCCTCTGATCTGTTTTAAAAATCTTTATTATCATTCTTCTAAACTTAGGTGTGTAGCAAGCATATTTAAGTTTTTTCCAAAGATAATACTAATCCCTATTTTGCTTATACTTTTCATTCCAGGAATACTTCATTTCTCCATCAGTAGATGTACAGGAACAGGTTTATCGTGTTCAAAAACTCCACCATATTCTAGAAATATTAGTCAGTTGCATGCCTTTTATTAAATCTCAACATGAGCTCCTCTTTTCTTTAACACAGTAAGTATTTCTCTATGGTTTACTTACATAGAAATGTTTTCTCTTCCAAAATAGTTACAATCAAAATATGTTCATTTTTTATTACTGGTTAGGATAGAAGCTCTTTATCCTGTCTTTACAGTAGCATGGTTCTACTCCAATATCATAGGAAGGAAAGGCTTTGGATTCAAAGGGAATCAGGTTTGATACTGGTTCTATCACTTCATAACTTCCTTAGGAAATTTCCTTCACTGAATCTTGTTTTCTCTTCAATAAAAAGGATCTAATAACCTCATGTGTTGTAGGGACTAAATGAGGTAATGTGTATAAAGTACTTGATAACAGGTGCTTAATAAATATTAGTTATTAGATTCTTTACATCCTTATAAATTTGGGTCAAAATAATCATTGCTAACCATCTGTATGATAACTGAATGGACTCAAATAGTATCAGCAGTCCTCTGTCAATAGCATTTCTGTAATTTTAGAGATTGCTGTACTAGAGATTCTGATTACTTTGACAAACATAGTTTGGAACAATCCTTATATTGATAGATGGACTGCTGGCCCCTATTTGGGACCTCAAACAGTAAATAAGTGAGCTGTTCAGTGGAAGGGTAGGATTTCCTTTCCCTATGGAAGGATACGTACCATTACATTTTCTCCAAAATTAGAATGTCTCTGTTATAAAGGGGAGAGTTTGAAATTTTTATTATTTATAGAATGTCAAAGGTTTTTTTTTTTTTAAATTAAAGATCATAAAAAAGAATTAAAAATGAATAAACTCTTTAATTCCCCAGACTCTGAAAACCAGGGGGCTGTGCTCTTGTCTCTCTTGTGTCTCTTTTTTTCTTTCTCCCCATTTAAGCCTTTATTTGGACTCAAACATATTTTATAATTATAAGAAATATGTTCTTTACAAGGTTTTTGTTTATAGTCCTTATCTTAAACATTGTTATTGTTATTAAATTTTAAGCCTTTTTAATTTTGTGAAGGCAAAAAGTGGAAACCAAATAAACATATGTATATGTGTAGAGAAAATTAAAAAAACTCCTCTTACATATGTATCTCTAAGAATTAAAAAAAAAAAAGAAAAAGAAATATGTCTACTTCCATTATTTTTTAAGTAAACGAAGTTTCCTTTTAGAGAAAAATGACATAGCCAAAGTTTTATCTGGAGGGACTATTTTGTTTGTTTACTTTTGTGGCTTTGAAAATACTGTGTTTTTTTTGTTGTTTGTTTTGAGACAGAGTCTCACTATGTTGCCCAGGGTAGAGTACTATGGCGTCAGAGCTCACAGCAATCTCAAACTCTTGGGCATAAGCAATTCTCTTGCGTCAGCCTCCCAAGTAAATGGGACTACAGGTGCCTGCCACAACACCCAGCTATTTTTTGTTTTAGTTATCATTGTTGTTTGGCAGGCCCTGGCCGGGTTTGAACCCACCAGCCTGGGTGTATGTGGTCTGTGCCCTAGCTGCTGAGCTACCAATGCCGAGCCTAAAACTATTGTTGATGTTTTAGTTAGTGGGACTCAATCAAATGTTTCTCTGATTGGTTTTAGACTACCAAAAATCCTTTATCTCAAATGACTTTTTTTCCAAAAGAGGTTCCAATTTTTTTTTTTTAGAATCTGCATAAAGTATTATAAACAAAATCCTCTTGATGAACAACACATTTTCCAGCTGCCAGTCAGACCACCTGCTATAAAAAACTTATATCAAAGGTAAGCAATTTAATACTTAAATTATACATTAAGTCCAGCCGTGGCAGGCAATTTTGGAACCCATGTTTCATGGGGATCTCATGAATCAGAGGTGTGTCACCTCTGAAACCGTAATCATCTGTTCCTGTTTTCTGACCATAGTCTGATGTGATGGATTCTCCCTTCTTCTCCCAGGCCTTGTGTCTGTTCTCTCTAGAAGGTTGGGTTTCTTAACTTTTTCTCTCTATTTGTCATTCCTTCAGAAAAGAGTAGAAAATATAGCCAGAAATGACAGATTAGCAGAAAAATGACCAAGATAATGACAACAAGGTCCAAGATTTGACTGTGTGAGGGAGCAAAGGGTTTGGGATTGGAGGAGTCAGGGAAATGTGAGGCTAAGAAGGTAGTTTGGTCATGTACCTGGACACTGAGGTCACCTCCAAGGATGACCTTCCCTAGCACAAAGTATACTTGCAATTTCTCTCATACTACTGCTGCTCTACTTACGTCTTTCCCATGTTTAGCTCCTTAGCTAAACTCTCATCACTTCTCTGAAACTGCTCTGGCAGAGTCTGCCAGTGGCTTTCTAATTATGAATTCCAGTGGACGCTTTTCAGTAAAAGAATGATTTTTAGCCATTGTGTAATTAATTGGCCCATAAATTCTTTATCAAATTGTCTGGGATTTAGCACACTTGCTTTCTTGAACTGTCTCCTTAGTTTCTGTGATATAATCTTGTTGCAGTTTTTGGCTGGGGCTGGGTTTGAACCCACCACTGCTGGTATATGGCGCCAGCACCCTACTCCTTTGAGCCACAGGTGGCGCCTTGTGACATAGTCTTAATTTTAATTCTACCTCTCTGGCCCAGCTTCAAAATTGAGAATATTTCTCTTTTCAAGTTTTTCTTTTTTTTTTTTTGAGACAGAGTCTCACTTTGCCACCCTCAGTAGAGTACAGTGGCATCACAGCTCACAGCGACCTCAAACACTTGGGCTCAAGTGATTCTCTTGCTTCAGCCTCCCAGGTAGCTGGGACTATAGGCACCTACCACAACGCCCAGTTATTTTTGGAGATCGGATCTTGCTCTGGCTTAGGCAGTCTACCCACCTTGGCCTCCCAAGTGCTGTGATTACAAGTGTGAGCTACCGCGCCTCACCCTCTTTTCAACTTTTTCTTTGACCTGCTTTTTATATGTGAGTTGTCACTAGAACTCTTTACCCTCTGCCCTCTTCTTACTTCCTATTTACAAGGTGGGGACCCTGCGGCCTCAAGGTCATTTGTGGTACCACAGATCCCCAAGTGTGGACCCTGGGCTAAATCCGAACTTCACACAATGAATCCCTTTATTAAAAGGATTTGTTCTATAAAATTTGGATGCAGTCAGATGCTACACTCAAGGATCTAGAAGGCCACATGTGGCCCTGAGGCTGCAGGTTCCCCAAGCTGATCCTTCTAAGTTTCTGACCCTTGTTTCTAAACATTTATTAGATGTGAATATCCAGCTTATTAAAGTAGTAGTTTAACTTCTAAAGCTGAACACCTGTTTTGTTGGTTTTTTTGTTTTGTTTTGTTTTGTTTTGTTTTTTTGAGATAGGATTTTGCTGTTGCCCAGGCTTACAGCAACCTCAAATTTCTGGGCTTGAGTGATCCTTGCATCTCAGACTCCTGAGTAGCTGGGACTACCAGTGCACACCACCATGTCCATCTAATTATTCTATTTTTTTGTAGAGACAGGGTCTCACTCTTGCTCATACTGGTCTCAAACTCTTGACCTCAAGTAGTCCTCCTGCCTTAGACTCTCAGAGTGCTGGGATTACAAGCGTGAGCCTGCTCCAATGCCTTACTTCTATGGTCCGTGAAGCCTCTGTACCAGGCCTGCACCCTTTGGCCCATGTACCACCATGCCTTCCCACTTCCCTTTGCCAGGGACACTGTGTTACTGCATTTCCTCAGACATCGCACACTTACCCACTGGTGGTCATGCACATGTCGTTCCTTCATCCTGGACCTTGTCTGCTCAACTAACTACTTATTATTATTTCATACTCAGCTCAAATGCCACAATCTCTGATGATTCTTTTCCAACTCTATGATCCCCACCCTGATTTAGATTTCTGTCTTCTCTTGTCCCCTAACACGTCCAGTATTTCTGTTACAGCATTTATTTTTTCATTAAATTGTTGTTTATATTATTGTTTCTTCCCTCTCTTGACTGTACTTCTTGAGGGCAGGAAGTGTGACCTGTTTGTCTCCTCTTCCTCACATGAAGATTCACTAACTGGCTATATAAGGAAGGAAAGACATAGCTGTTTTTGAAAATTTTTCTTTTGTTGATTTTTTTCTTTCCTTAGTGAGAAGCCACAGAAATGGAGAGTGGAAATAAATAGTGGTCAAAAGAAGGTTAAGACAGTTTGGCAACTGAGTGACTGCTCACCTGTAGATCATCTGAATTTTCACAAAACTGGTAAAGATAGTCATAATCTATTCAGATAAATTATCCAGTAGAAAATAAACTAAATCTTACTGGTAGGGATCATTATAATAGTTCTTATGTCAAGTTTGTGTGTGTGTGTGTGTGAGAGAGAGAGAGAGAGAGTCTCGCTATGTTGCCCTGGGTACAGTGCTGTGGCGTCACAGCTCACAGCACCCTCAAACTCTTGGGCTTAAGAGATTCTTTTGCCTTAGCCTCCCAAGTAGCTGGGACTACAGGTGTCCATCACAACGCCCGGCAATTTTTTCGTTGTAGTTGTCATTGTTGTTTGGCAGCCCCTGGCCAGGTTTGAACCTGCTAGCCCCGGTATATGTGGCTGGTGCCCTAACTACTGAGCTGCAGGCACTGAGCCCATATTTATTCTTTAAAAAAGTTACTATTGTGATTTCTGTACAAGTATAATGCTCAGAAAAATCCAATCTATAACAATTATGAAAGCTGGGCCTGGTGGCTCACGCCTGTAATCCTAGCACTCTGGGTCTAGGTGGTAGATTGCCTGAGCTCAGAGGTTCGAGACCAGCCTGAGCAAGAGTGAGACCCTGTCTCTAAAAATAGCCAGGCATTGTGGGAGTAGTCCCAGCTACTTGGGAGGCTGAGGCAAAAGAATCACTTGAGCACGAGTTTGAGGTTGCTGTGAGCTATGACACCACAGCACTCTACCCAGGTGACAAAGTGGTGACAAAATAAATAAATAATAGAGGTCAAGCAGTACGGTCACAGGAGTAAAAGAGGTTGTAAGATGGAAATGCCAGTTCATATTTCACACTTTCGGGCACTATTTAAAATGGTGATGATGATATTTCTGTCATAATGTCTTATCTGTGGCTAGGAGAAGGGTTGAGATTTCTAGTACTCTATCAGAAATGGTCCTTTTTAGTCAAAAAGGACTTTTATGTAATTATTAATAAGTAGCTCACTTTCTCCTTCAATAAACACCTAGAAAACTCTATCTTCATGCCCATGGGTTATATGGTGCTGTTATCTTAAGTCTTTTTTTTTTTTTTTTGTTATAAGTCTTAAATGAGTGTGTTCCAATATGTAAGGATTATTTGAAAATAAATCTGATAGTTTTCAGACGGGATCTAAGATTTCAAAGGCCTATAATCAGCCACTGGGAATACAAACAATTTAATTGTGTTTTACTGTTGATACCTTGCAGATACATTTCCAGAAAATGTTTATTCAGGCATAATGGAAACGTTTCTAAATTAGAAGCTATGTTTATATAGCTGAACTGTAAAAATCCCAACAGAACTGAAAGAATTTTCCTCAGAGCCATCAGTTAAAATTGGGCTATATCTTTTCTAAGTATGTAGAAGCTTTTGAAAGATTGAAAAGCAACTCTATAAAAATAGAAAGATTTTTGCTTTCCAAAAATATCAGGGGCAGACTCAGCTCCCATAGCACAGTGGTTATGGCACCAGCCACATACACCGAGACTGGCAGGTTCGAACCCAGCCAAGATCAGCTAAGCAACAATGACAACTGCAACAAAAAAATTGCTGGGCGTTGTGGCAGGCACCTGTAGTCCCAGCTATTTGGAAGGCTAAGGCAAAAGAATCTCTTAAGCCCAAGAGTTTGAGGGTGCTGTGAGCTGTGACGCCTTGGCACTCTACCAAGGGTGGCATAGTGAGACTCTGTCTCAAAAAAAAAAAATTGGAGGCAAAACAACAGACAACTGAAAAACTAGGAAAAGAAATTTGTAGCCCATGTTCAGAAAAGGGGCTATATTCCCTAGTATATTAAGAATTTTCACATCAGTAAGAAAAATATTTGAAACTCAATTAAAAAGGGCAGCTAATATAAACAGTTTACCAAAAATGAAGTTCTTCTTTTTTACAAATGTCATCTTAAAAATAAAAGGTGCTAAATCTCCATCTATAATAAGAGAAATGCAAATATATAGATGCCATTTTTTACCTGTCAGAGTAGGAAAGACCAAAAAGCTTGGTGTCACAGTGTTGGCAAAGGTATGGGGAGCAGGCAGTCGACCTCACACATTGCCAATTAGCATGTAAAGTTGCACAGCTTCTGTGAAGGATGATATCCATCAGAATTGTAAGAGAATACATTCTTTGGCCTATCCGTTTCATCAGTAGGACTTTTATTACATGCATATAACCAGACATGTACAAACAGACCTAAGAACAAGGTTATTAACTGCTGTATTGTCTGCTTCAGCAAAAACATGCAAACAGGGGCATAGAAAAATGTTTGGAAGGATATGACCAATCCCAGAGATGAGAAATAATGATGGCAGTTCTGGTTCCCAGCTTTGGCTGAATTATCTAGGGAGCTTTTAAATTTCTAATCCCCAGACCAGAGATTCTGATTTCAGAGTCTCTGGGAGTAGAGCCAGGACATTGGTAATTTGTAAAGTTTCTAGGTAATTCCGTGTTCCAACTGTGGCTGAGAACCCCCAATCTAAACTAAATGTTCTATCTACATATGTTGTTTCTTTTTTTAAAAGAAGACAACATGTGTGTATTTTGACAAAAACAAAGCTTTAAAGACATGAACATGTGATACATTTTTGGAAAATGCTATTTTAAAGTAAGTTTTATTGTGTGTATAAAGATTAAACCTTTTATGAGGAAATTCATGCAAGATGCAGCACCCTTTTCCAATGATGTTGACTAAGCAAAGTGTACTGAACATATCTTTTGTTGTTGTTGTTGCAGTTTGGCCAGGGCCGGGTTTGAACCCACCACCCTTGGTATATGGGACTGGCATCCTACCCACTAGCCACAGGTGCCACCCATGAACATATCTTTTAAAGTCTTTTTTATATAGGTTGTAGCAAAAAAGAGTGAAAGTTACTTTGAATGTTGGAGTAAAACATTTTCTAATACATTGGTCCAGTGACTCCTTTTATGAAAATAAGTAATTTTTATGAAATCATGTATTTTTGTGCTTGGAAATGCAGTCAAACCCCATTTTGGCTTGAACTTTATCACCTCTTCTATCCATCATATATTCTTGTAGTATTTATTTAGAAATTATTCAGTGACTTTTGACCCAAAACAAGACCTGCTCTTTAAGGGGAATCTCATTTATAAAAGTAATGGGTTACTCAAACAAGTCTCCCAAGTATTTAATTTTTGGCAAAAAAAATTATGCTTTTAAAAAGTTAGACTTTTTATTTCACAGGATTGAACACGTAGGTCAAATACTAGCTTTTTGAGATATCTGGTTGGTATGATGCTCTTGAGTGAAACAGTTGGTATCAAAAGCAGGGAGACAAAAAAGGAAGGTATATTGTTAGTCACCATGGGAAGAGAGAATATATATATATATATATATATATATATATATATTTTTTTTTTTTTTTTGTAGAGATAGAGTCTCACTTTATCACCCTCCGTAGAGTGCTGTGGCGTCACACAGCTCACAGCAACCTCCAACTCCTGGGCTCAAGCCATTCTCCTGCCTTCACCTCCCAAGTAGCTGGGACTACAGGCACCCGCCATACGCCCGGCTGTTTTTTGGTTGCAGCCGTCATTGTTGTTTGGCGAGCCCAGGCTGGATTCGAACCCGCCAGCTCAAGTGTATGTGGCTGGCGCCTTAGCCACTTGAGCCACAGGCGCTGAGCCAATATTTTTATTTTTTTTGAGACTGAGTCTTACTGTGTCATGCAGGCTGGAGTGCAGTATTGTCATCATAGCTTATTGTAACTAACTACAAACTCCTGGGCTCAAGTGATCCTTCTGCCTCAGCCTCCTAAGGCATGCACCACCATGCCTATCTAATTTTTCTATTTTTAGTTAAGACAGGGTCTCACTCTTGCTCACAAGAGTCTCAAACACCTGAGTTCAAGTGATCTTCCTTCTTTCCCCTCCTGAAGTGATAGGATTATATGCATGATTTATTTATTTTTTAAATAAAACATCTTCTAGGAGGCTTAGGCAAGTGGATTTCCTGAGCTCACAGGTTTGAGACCAGCCTGAGCAAGAGCTAGACCTTGTCTCTAAATAGCTGGATGTTGTGGTGGGCGACTGTAGTTCCAGCTACTCGGGAGGCTGAGGCAAGAGAATCGCTTGAGCCCAAGAGTTTGAGATTGCTGTGAGCTATGACACCACGACACTCTACCAACAGTGACAAAAAGAGACTCTGTCTCAAAAAAAGAAAAATTGTTTTCTGAAATAATGTTAAAATCAGAAAAGAATTGTTTAACTCAAGTCGGTATGGCACATAAAATAAAGCAGTAAGTTTATAAGAAATCATTTTTTTAAAATCTGCTTCATATTTTAGTTTGTGTTTTAAACACATCAAGAGGTTTAATATTTAAAGCAGTTGTCCTCACTATTTTTTCTCTAACAAATTCTCTTAAAGTAGAAGAGACAAGCCATTCAGATTAGCTGTTGATTGTGCTATACTAAGATTCAGCATTAGGCCAGGCACCGTGGCTCACACCTGTAATCCTAGCACTCTGAGAGGCCAAGGAGGGTGGATTGCTTGAGGTCAGGAGTTCAAGACCAGCCTTAGCAAGAGGGGGGAACCCTATCTCTAAAAAAATTAGCTGAGCTTTGTGTCTGGCACCTGTAGTCCCAGCTACTTGGGAAGGTGAAGCAAGAGGATCTCTTGAGACCAAGAGTTTGATGTTGTTATGAGCTATGACACCATGGCACTCTACCGAGGGCGACACAGTAAGACTCTGCCTCATAAATGAATAAATAAATAAATAAAATTCAGCATTATATATGGTAGAAAAGCCAGCAGGATTTTAAGCAATTCTGATCTCACTCTCTTTCTAGTTACAGACTTTTCCGAATTCACACTAAATGGTAGCCTGGAAGAAAGGATGTCCTTTACTAACCTGGTTACCTGCAGCCAGGTGCATTTCAAATGAAGTATGGTGATGGAGTCCTCTATAAGGTGTTTGTTTACTTTGTATTCTCTCCAAATGCTTTGTATTAAGTACTATGTATTTTTGTTCTTTCTACAACATAAATACTGATTTTAAATACATTAGGAATAGGAATTATTTATCAATAATCACATAAAAGGCTTACCAGATATTATTGAACAGTACAAGTCTTTAATTTTCTTTCTACCTTTTGTAGTCAACTTAATAGGTCAATTTAATCCTAAAACCAGAGACATGGAAAAAAATTGAATGATGTCTTTACACTTAAATCTGCATATATAGTAGAAAGTGAGTTTGATTTCAAAAGAAGAGGAAAACCATGAATGTACATATATCAATTTGACATTGAAAATTAGGATTTGTTAAAAACAATTTTATCTCTGCTCACTTGTAGGACTAAGCCCGAGAAATAAATACTGTTTTCAAAATTTTTTGATTTGAGAGCATGTTAACCAAAAGAATTAACGGGAATAACATTTTCTACTATCTATCTTACTGTCTTGAGGTTTCAGAAACAGCATTAAAATCAGATAAAGAGTAAAATATGTGATGTCATTCTCTCTCTTAAGCCATGTTTTTGTCCCCAGATAAATGGAAATTAGTTAATTTTAGCATTTTAACATAGTTAAGAATAAAATTGACCTTTATTTAAAAAAAAATTCTAGTTACCTAGAGGACAAATAAATATATGTTAAATACTCCAATTATTTCTTTGTGTTATGTCATTGAGTAAATAGTGAGTTGAATTCAGTGTAAGAAGTTTATCTTGGAAAAGTATATGTGCTCATTTACTTGGGATCCTTCTAATGCTCTTCCCTGGTTAGCTAATATGTGTAGTATTTACAACTTGAAAGGATTGTTATCTATAGATTGAGTCTATCACAGATAGGACAGTGCTGACATGTCAGTCATTTATACATTAAAGTAATATTTCTGGACCCATTTAGAACTGGACACATTTAAATCATGGTATATAGTCACAAAACTGTATACCATGATTCCATTTTTGTAAAACAAAAATACATTCATAATATACAGCAAAATCTTAACATTAACTTTGCGAGGGGTGAGATTACAAGTGATTTTTATTTCATTTATGCTTATTTTTATTTTCTAATTCTTAAAAAAAGAAAGAGAAAAAAGATAAATTATTGTAGAGCCTGAAAACAGAAATATATGTAAACCTTCAAAGCAGAAAAGAGAGAAAGATCCCGAAGATTCTCCATGAAAGATGAAGCTTCAAATATGATGCTGCTGCCTCAGCTCTGCCTCCTTAGGAGAAGCATGAGCAGAACGGCAGCAGTGAGTACACAGAGTGTGCAGACTGTAGGAACCACAATCTCTGTAACCATTTGCATGTGACTTAGCAAAGGCTCTGAAACGGTAAAGAGAACAACAGCTGAGAATATCATCATTTTACCAAATATACCTTCATCCTAAAATTTTTTAACTGTATTGGAATAACTTGAAAAATGGTATCATCTTAATTTCTAATTATTCTCATTTGCCATAAAAGAGAACTTGGTGAATTAAATTTTATTTAAAAATTATATGAGAGCTTTGTAAAATATTTCAGAAAATATGAGATAAAGAATGTCTAAATTTTTCTTCCACAGGTATTGCAATAAAGTCTAAATGTCTCTCAATACTTATACTTACTATTAATTCATCTTGGAATATTGGCAGCCATATTCCACCTATCTTATAATTTTAAATGGAGGTATTTGTGAAAGAAAAATCCTTGGGAAACATTTCCAATCTTTAAAAGATGTTATTCTCTATCATAAAAAGATGTTATATTGAAATTTTTATGATAATTCTTGCATAGTTAATAATTTTTAAGAGTTAAATGATAAGTATATTTCATGTGCATTAATATTAATTAGTAGCCACATATGTAACACCCACTTTCAGGTTGTATTCTGAGCATTCTCGTTACTGAATTAAATAAGGCACAGGACAGGTTCTCATAGTCTTCATAGGCTTAAATTCTCTATCATATCTCTACATTCAGTTTATTTTAGTTTAATGGAGTATACATCCTTAATATTGCCTAGTTATTTAGATTTAGGAGGGTGTTGCTGCATGTTGCTATATTGGCCTATAAAAATAACTGAATTTGGCGATGCCTGTGGCTCAGTGGGTAGGGTGCTGGCCCCATATACCGAGGATGGTGGATTCGAACCCAGCCCCGCCAAACTGCAACAACAGCAGCAACAAAGTATAGCCGGGCGTTGTGGGTGAGCGCCTACAGTCCCAGCTACTCGGGAGGCTGAGGCAAGAAAATCACCTAAGCCCAGGAGTTGGAGGTTGCTGTGACGCCAAGGTCTACTCTACCGTGGGCGATAAAGTGAGACACTATCTCTAAAAAAATAAAAAAATAACTGAATTGGTAGGATTTGTTCTAACACTTTCTACCTCTGATACCACATCAAAGATGAGTTTGTTAAAACTTATGTAGAGTTAAAGATAAAAATTCAAAGAAACAAATGATATGTGTTGGTATTTCTTTTTTTCTTTTTTTCCTTAACTTTATTCAAATTAATATGAGAGTACAATCTTTAGGTTACATCGTTCTCACTTACAGGGTAAAGTTCCATTTGTAGAAGAGCCCCTGACCCAGGGGATGTGTTATACACCCTCACAATGTGCACAGTAGGTGAGATCCCACCTCACGCCCTCCTTCTTCTGCCATATGTCCTCTTGCTACCCCTCCTCCCGCTTCTCTTTACCCCCAAACTAGACTGTAATAGTGTTTTATTGTTCTTAGGAACATGTAATTGTTTATATATTGATTTCTTACTAGGATGGAATACATTGGATATTTATTTTTCAATTCCTGAGATACTTTACCAAGAAGAATGTATTTCAACTCCATCCAGGTAAATGTAAAAGATATAAAGTCTCTGTCTTTTTCCATGGCTGAATAATTCCATGGTATACATATACTATACTTTGTTGATCCATTCATGAGTTGATGGGCACTTAGGTTGCATCCACGACTTGGTAATTATGAATTGAGCCGCAATAAACATTCTAGTGCAAATGTCTTCGTGGTAAAATGTTTTTTGTTCTTCTGGGTAGACACCTAGTAATTGGGATTATAGGGTCATTTGGAAGATCTACTTTTAGATCCTTGAGGATTCTCCATACTTCTTTCCAAAAAGGCTGTATTAGTTTGCATTCCCACCAGCGGTGTAGAAGTGTACCCTTCTCTCCAGGTCCATGCCAGTATCTGGTATTTTGGGACTCTGTGATGTGGGCTAATCTTGCTGGGTTTAGGTGATATCTTAGAGTGGTTTTGATTTGCATTTCTCTGATGATTAAAGGATGAGCATTTTTTCATGTGTTTTTTGGCCATTCGTCTGTCATCTTCGAAGAAGTTTCTATTCTAATCTCTTGCCCACTTATAGAGAGGGTTGTTTACACTTTTCTTAATGTTTAATTTATGTTCTCTTTAGATTCTAGTTATCAGGCCTTTGTCAGATTCATAACATGCCAAAATCTCTCCCATTCTGAGGGCTGTTTGTGGAACTCTTAGCTCTGCAAAAGCTTTTTAGCTTGATCAAATCCTGGTTATTTAATTTTGGTGTTGCTGCAATTGCTGGGGGGGAATCTTCCTCATAAAGTATTTTCCCAGGCCAATATCTTCAAGTGTTTTCCCCATACTCTTTTCTAGAATTTTTATTGTTTCATTTCTTAAATTTAAATCTTAAATCCAACAAGAATCAATTTTTGTCAATGGTAAGAGGTGTGGTTCTAGTTTTAGTCTTCTGCATGTGAATAACCAGTTCTCCCAGCACCATTTGTTAAATAAGGATTCTTTTCCCCATTCCATGTTTTTATTAGGCTTACCAAAGATTAAATGACAATATGTGGCTGGATTCATCTCTAGATTCTCTATCCAATTCCATAGATCTATGTCTCTATTTTTATGCCAGTACCATGCTGTTTTGATCACTATAGCCTTGTAATATAACTTGAAGTCTGGCAATGTGATGACTCCAGATTTGTTTTTATTTCTAAGGACTATATTTGCTATTTAGGTTTTTTCCTGATTCCATATGAATTGAAGTACTATTTTCTCAAGATCTTTAAAGTATGACATTGGTGCTTTGATGGAGATTGCATTAAATCTATAGATTGCTTTGGGTAGTATGGACATTTTAAGGATGTGGATTATTCCCAGCCATGAGCATGGTATGTTCTTCTATTTGTTGACATCTGCTATTTCCTTTCTCAAAGTTTCATAATTTTCATTGTAGAGATCTTTCACATCTTTTGTTAGATATATTCCCAGATATTTCATCTTCTTTGGTGCTATTGTAAAAGGAATGGAGTCTTTGATCTTGTTCTTGGCTTGACAGTTGGTGACATATCGAAGGCTACTGATTGTGGCTATTGATTTTGTAACCTGAAACACTGCTGTATTCCTTGATCATTTCTAAGAGCTTTGTAATTGAATCCCTGGGATTTTCCAGGTATCAGATCATGTCATCTGTGAAAAGGGAGAGTTTGACTCTGTCCCCATTTGGATTCCTTTGATCTCCTTCTCTTACCTGATTGTGATGGCTAGGACTTCCAACATTATGGAAAATAGCAGTGGAGACAGTGGACAGTGAACCAGCATCTTGTCTGGTTCCAGATTTGAGTGGGAATGCTTTCAGTTTTACTCTATTCAATATGGTATTGGCTGTGGGTTTGCTATAGATAGCCTTTATCAGCTTAAGGAATGTTCTTTCTAAGTCTATTTTCTTGAGTGTTTTTATCATGAAATGATGCTGGATATTGTCAAAAGCCTTTTTGGCATCAATTGAAGAAATCATATGGTCTTTGTTTTTGATTCTATGTGGTGTATTATATTTATAGATTTGCGTATGTTGAACCAACCCTGTGTCTCTGGGATAAAACCCACTTGATCCTGGTGTATAACCTTTTTTTTTTTTTTTTTAGAGACAGAGTCTCACTTTATTGCCCTCGGTAGAGTGCTGTGGCATCACAGCAGCCTCCTCCAACTCTTGGGCTTTGGCGATTCTCTTGCCTCAGCCTCCTGGGTAGCTGGGACTACAGGTGCCCACCACAGCGGCGGGCTATTTTTTGTTGCAGTTTGGCAGGGGCCAGTTTCGAACCCACCACCCTTTGTACATGGGGCCGGCGCCCTACCCACTGAGCCACAGGTGCTGCCCTGGCCCTGTTGTATAACCTTTTTAATGTGTTGTTGTATTCTATTTGCTAATATCTTGTATTGGTATTGGTATTTCTTGATACATAATTGCATCATGGTTATTCTATGTCTCTGATCCTTTTAGATACCATTGCATAAGAAATAATGCCTTCTATGATGGGAGAGACCTTCTTTTGTTCATTACTACATCTCCAGGGCTTAAAGCACTAGAAAATTATGAGTGCTTAATAATTACTTGCTTACTTGCTCACTGAGCAAATATAAGAGTATTCTTTGTAGCTGGGTGTTGTGGCGGGCGCCTATAGTCCCAGCTACTTTGGAGACTGAGACAAGACAATCACAAGCCCAAGAGTTTGAGGTTGCTGTGAGCAAAGACACCATGGCACTCTACTGAGGGTGATATAAAACTCTGTCTCAAAAAAAAAGAAAAAGTATTCTTTGGCTTTTCTTTTTTTTTTTTTTTTCTGCAGTTTTTGGCTGGGTCGGGTTTGAACCCGCCACCTCCGGTATATGGGGGCTGGCGCCCTACTCCTTTGAGCCACAGGCACCGCCCTCTTTTTTTTTTTTTTTTTTTTGTTTTTTGTTTTGTTTGGCAGTTTTTGCCCAGGGCTGGGTTTGAACCTGCCACCTCTGGCATATGGGGCCGGTGCCCTACTCCTTTGAGCCACAGGCGCCACCCTGTTTTGTTTTGTTTTTGAGACAGAGTCTCACGATGTCGCCCTGGAGAGAGTGCTATGGTGTCACAGCTCACAGCAGCTTCAAACTCTTGGGCTTAAGTGAGTCTCTTGCCTCAGCCTCCCAAGTAGCTGGGACCGTAGGCACCCACCACAACGCCCAGCTATTTTTTTTTTTTTCCCGTAGAGACAGAGGCTCACTTTATTGCTCTTGGTAGAGTGCCATGGCATCGCACAGCTCCCAGCAACCTCCAACTCCTGGGCTTAGGCGATTCTCTTGCCTCAGCCTCCCAAGTAGCTGGGACTACAGGTGTCTGCCACAACGCCCGGCAATTTTTTGTTGTTGTTGTTGTTGCAGTTTGGCGCCACCCTGGGTATATGGGGCCAGCGCCCTACTCATTGAGTCACAGATGCCGCCCTGCCCGGCTTTTTTTGGTTGTAGTTATTGTTTGACAGGCCCCGGCTGGGTTTGAACCCGCCAGCCCCAGTGTATGTGGCTGGCGCCCTAGCCACTGAGCTATGGGTGCCAAGCCTGTTCTTTGGCTTTTCTTCACTCCATTTGGTGTAATAGTTGACTTTTGCCCTCCTTCCATCAACT
This sequence comes from Perodicticus potto, assembly GCA_963574655.1. Lineage (NCBI taxonomy): Eukaryota > Metazoa > Chordata > Mammalia > Primates > Lorisidae > Perodicticus > Perodicticus potto. The sequence continues at coordinate 55,618 of CAUYRH010064100.1, forward strand.
GACTATAACAAAAACAATAGTTATATAGATTTACAGTAGGATTCAAAAAAGATAAAACTAGAGTAGATAAAAGATTTACAACATGGTAGATTTCTTAGATAATTTAAAATTGTTATAAAATAGAAATTTTACATTGAAATAAAGTTTTAAAAAATCCTTTATAATTTTGTTTTTGTTTTTTGGAGATTGGGTTTTGCTTTGTTGCCTGGGCTAGAGTGCAGTAGTGTCATCATAGCTCATTGCAACCTTAAACTCCTGGGCTCAAGAAATCTTCCTCCCTTAGCCTCCGGAGTATCTGGGACTACAGGCATGAGCTACCATGCTCAGCTAAGTTTTCTTTTTTATGGTAGAGTTAGGGACTTGCTGTTGCCCAGGTTGGTCTCAAACTTGTGGCCTCAAGTGATTTTCCTGCCTCAGCCTTTCAAAGTGCTGAGATTACAGGCATGAGCAACTAAGCCTGGCCCCCTTTTTAATTATAAGATTGACTTTAGGCTCAGCCCCCGTAGCACAGTGGTTACAGTGCCGGCCAGCCACATAGACCAAGGCTGGCAGGTTTGAACCTGACCCGGGCCAGCTAAAACAACAATGACATCTGCAATAAAAAAAATAGCTAGGCATTGTGGTGGGTGCCTGTAGTCCCAGCTACTTGGGAGGCTGAGGCAGTAGAACCACTTAAGCCCAAGACTTTGAGGTTGCTGTGAGCTGTGACACTACAGAACTCTATCTACCAAGGGCAATATAATGAGTGTCTGTCTCAAAAAAAAAAAAAAAAGATTGACCTTAGAGGTAGATTTATATTTTGAGATTTTGATAATGTTATATGTATAATTATGTAGTTTAATTATCAAAGGAAAAATTTAAAATAATACTCACCTGCAGCAAGCATCTGATTGTTGATAGAGCAAATTTCCAGAGCTTTGAGGTGCCAACTTTCCACCTAATAAAAACCCACTTGTTTAGTAATGATGTATGGATTAATTTTTTGCTGTTCAAAAAATCATTTTTGGAGTAAACAGGGGGTAAAAATAAATATTTTAAAAATCTTCCTAAGTTTAAATGAGTTAATATTTATTGCACATTTAAGTGGATCATAGTGGAGAAGTCAAAGAACAGCCTTTATTCTTGAGGATCATACAACCTACTGCTTTCTAATGATGAAAAACTGAACCATGCCTCATAGTTATCAGTCATAGGTTCTACTTATAGTTCTACTGGGCTCACCTTAAAATAATTTTGGTAAACATGAAAGATTTATTTTTAATTTTTATTTTTTTTCTTTTTATTTCCTTATTATTTTTTTTGTTGTGGTTGAGGCAGAGTCCCACCCTGTGCCCTGAGCACAGTGCAATGGTGACATAGCTCACTGCAACCTCAGGCTTGGGCAATGGGCATCCTGCTGCCTCAGGCTCCGGAAGCTGCTGCAATTACTGGCGCTCACTGTGGTGCCTGGCTGGGTTTTTCATGTGAGATTTATTTTTAAAATTATAATCTCAATTATAATTTATACTCCCACTAGGCACAGCAACAGAGAGAGGGCTGATAGAAAAATTTGTAGGTTATTAAAAATATTTGGCAGACTCTAAAGGATTATGAAGTTTTTGTTGTTGTTTTGTTTTGTTTTTGTTTTTGCTTTTTTTTGAGACAATCTCACTCTGTTGCCCAGGGTAGAATACTGTGGCGTCATAGCTCACAGCAACCTCAGACTCTTGGGCTTGAGCAATCCTCTTGCCTGAGCCTCCTGAGTAGCTGGGACTACAGATGCCCACCACAACACCTGACTAGGTTTTGTATTTTTAGTAAAGATGGGGTCTTGTTCTTGCTCAGGCTGGTCTCAAACTCTTGAGCTTAAGCAGTCTATCTGCCTTGGCCTCCCAGAGTGCTAGGATTATAGGCCACTATGCCTGGTCTTCCTTTTCTTTTTGAGACAAAGTCTTACTCTGTTACCTAGGCTAGATTGCCATGATATCAGCTAAAACTCACACAACCTCAAACTCCCAGGCTCAAACAATTCCCCTGCCTTAGCCTCCTGAGTAGCTGGGACTACAGGCACCCACCACAGTACCCAACTAATTTTTTTATTTTTAGTAAAGATGGGGTCCTTTTTTTTTTTTTTTTGAGACAAGAGTCTCACTATGTTGCCCTCGGTAGAGTGCTGTGGCGTCACAGCTCACAGCAACCTCAAACTCTTGGACTTAGTGATTCTCTTGCCTCAGTCTCCTGAGTAGCTGGGACTACAGGCACCCACCATAATGCCCAGTTATTTTTTGGTTGCAGTTGTCATTGTTGTTTAGCAGACTTGGTCTGGGTTCGAACCCGCCAGTCTCAGTGTATGTGGCTGGTGCCTTACTCACTGAGCTGTGGGCACCAAGCCTAGAGACGGGGTCTTGCTCTTGTTCAAGCTGATCTTGAACTCTTGATTGCAAGTGATCCTCCCACCTCAGCCTCCAAGAATGCTAAGATTACAGGTGTGAAGCACCACACCCACCCTAAATTTGATTATTTTTAATCTCATTTTGAAGCTATTATGTTGTATAGCTTTGCTGTTTGGTGGGAAAGTAACTGAAAAGGATACACTCCTTATACATTTGATTTGTTTAACTGTTTTTACATATATTGAAGAGTAGGTAGTATTTGTTTGCATTAAAGCACATTTAGAATATAAAGTTTATTGATTTTGTCCTATCAGAATCTAAAGTAAATGGGACTTCTGTCTAACTTCTAGATGTGACTCTACCCTGAATGTTCTATGTGTTAGGTTAAAGTTTAAGGCATGCTTGCTTCATTCTAAGGAAATGAACAAAGGGGTGGTGAGAAGTGGTACCAAGGTAAGTGGCCATGCAGTTATACCCCTGTCTTCTTTCTTAGAGAAAAGAGGAGAGATGTTTTCCAAGCTCTTTGCATGCCCTAGCTGCCTAGCTCTTCTGAAATTCAGAACAAGTAACATTGATAATTAGGCCTACCTCTCTTGGATTGGGAAACCCATTGGCAGTGATAATCTTCTTGTAATATTGAACTGAAGCCTTTGGATAGCGAGGCTTATTTCTGTCATTAAATTCGACATAGTAGAATCCATATCTATCTGAGTATCCTTTCTCCCATTCAAACTTATCCAACAGAGACCAGGAAGTATACCCTTTTACATTAGCACCGTCTTTTATAGCTGCAAAGACATTTATCCCTTTTTTTAGTACATTTCATTTGTTCAGAAAAATAATAATTGTGACAATAATATTAAAATGTTTTATTTATAACATTTAGAAGCAAGTTTTAGTTGATCATTTGTGTTATCAAATTTTGGTTTTAGTTAAATAGAAAAACAAATGAAAACAAGTGGTTTGTATCTCACCTTTCAGCATTTCATTTATGTATCCTTTAAGATAATGAATTCTCCATTCATCACATAGTTGAGTACAGTGTAATTTTTGAGATGCTCCATTTTCTGTCACATATATGGGAGGATCACCATATTGAGTCTGAAAGTAAGTCATAGCAAAGAATATGTTAAAAATTCTGGCCTACAGGTAAAGTTCTGAGCAAGACGTTCAGAGATGAACCTGCCATTTAAGCCTGCTGTATTCTAATCAAGTATATTTCATTTTATTTAATTTTTAATTTTTTTTTATTTTTTGAGACAGTGTCTCACTTTGTCGCCCTTGGTAGATTACCATGGCATCATAGCTCACAGTAAGCTATATCTCACATAGCTCTTGTCTCATCCTCCCAAGTAGCTGGGACTACAGGGGCCCACAATGACGCCCAGCTATTCTTTAGCCACTCTGGCTCAGGCTGGTCTCAAACCTTTGAGCTCAGGCAATCTACCCACCTTGGCCTCCCAAATCAAGTGTATTTTAGTGTTTAGTAGATGTCAGATAATATTTGTTTGGAGATAACGTAGATGGGGGGGTAAGTTCTTTTTTTTTTTTTTTTTTTGAGACAGAGCCTCAAGCTGTCACCCTGGGTAGAGTGCCGTGGAATTACAGCTCACAGCAACCTCTAATTTCTGGGCTCAAGCGAGTCTCCTGCCTCTGCCTCCCAAGTAGCTGGGACTACAGGCGCCCGCCACAATGCCTGGCCATTTTTTGGTTGCAGCCATCATTGTTGTTTGGCGGGCTCAGGCTGGATTCGAACCCGCCAGCTCAGGTGTACATGGCTGGCGCCTTAGCCCGTTGAGCCACAGGCACCGAGCCTCAGTGTTTCCTTTTAATGTGATAAGAATCAGTAACTGTCCTTTGCAAGCATGGTGTTCATTCCTCTACAAAGTAATCTCCCTGAAAACAATGTAATTGATCATTATCATTCCCTGATAGTGTTTTAAAATCTCTTCTTGTTCCCACTTCTCACAGCAGGATCATGGGTTTCTAAAAATAATGATTTGTTTTAATCTCAAATTTATCTAGAAGATAAATATATAACCCTCAACCCCTTTGACCATACTGGACTTTTATTAAACATCCAGATCATAGTTTTGGAGCTTATCCATCTATGTGTTAAAATCCAAACTGTGCCCTTACTCACAATAAGAACTCTATAATAATAATATTTTTATGTCTTAGAATATGAGACATGGCTTAGAACAGAGAAGGAGCTAAAAATGGCTGCAGTGGAATAAATAATAAATAAAGACAGGATCTTCTGAAATATGTTCAATAAATATATTAAATAATATAATATAGTAATATTATTTTATGAACAAACAAGTTTGGAGTATTTGGGAGAAAATATGAAATGAAATTTTAACTGGAGCAATTATTAGTAATATTCATTAATGCATACATCTCTTAAAAATAAATAATAAAGATAAAACAATAACTGAAATTTTTGACCACAGAACCAGTTTGAAATGAGTAGTGCTCTAAGAATATTATTTTGGAAATGCTTTTATAGACAAATTCACTAATTTACTGTACAAAGGTAATAAAGACAATTTCCTCTAATGGATTTCTTTATTCTTTCTTTATTTATTTTTTGAGACAGAGCCTCAAGCTGTCTCCCTGGGTAGAGTGCTATGGCATCACAGCTCACAGCAACCTCCAAATTCTGGGCTCAAGTGATTCTCCTGCCTCTGCCTTCTAAGTAGCTGGGACTACAGGAGCCCGCCACAAAGCCTGGCAATTTTTTTTTTTTTCTTGGTTGCAGCCTTCAATGTTGTTTGGCAGGCCGGGCTGGATTCGAACCCACCAGCTCAGATGTATGTGGCGAGTGCCTTAGCCGCTGGAGCCACAGACTCTGAGCCTAGGATTTCTTTATTCTTCAGGATTATATTTAATATGATAAAAAGGTATGGTTTTCTTCTAATTATATTTAATATAATTAAAATTAGGAATGAATTTTAGGAAAGCAATATCTTGCTTTCTATTATTAGCCTTTCCCTGGGTTCTGAATGATTTGAACCAAAATTTTCATTGAAGGTAAAAATATAATTGAAAAACAATATCGTATTTTTGTGTTTATGTATTATTGTGCAGAATAGACATTATCCATAATAATTGCTTGGAAAGGCACAGGAAGAGTAAACATGCCTAAATTACTTTCATCTGCCTTGAACAATGTCCTAAATATAATAAAATATTATATATATAATATAAATAAATATAATCTAATAAAAAGGTATGGTTTCCAATATACCTTTTTATTATATTATATTTATTTTATATATATAACCTTTAAAACCATACCTTTTTATTAGATTATATTTATTTTATATATATTTTCTTTATATATATTTATTTTATATA
>CAUYRH010064103.1:0-45728 GCA_963574655.1 Perodicticus potto
CACATTATAACAAAGATATCTATACCAGAATGTTTATTGCAACCCAATTCATAATTGCTAAGTCATGGAAGAAGCCCAAGTGCCCATCGACCCATGAATGGATCAATAAATTGTGGTATATGTACACCATGGAATATTATGTAGCCTTAAAGAAAGATAGAGACTTTACCTCTTACATGTTTACATGGATGAAACTGGAACATATTCTTCTTAGCAAAGTATCTCAAGAATGGAAGAAAAAGTATCCAAGGGACTCAGTCTTACATGAAACCAATTTATAGCTTTCTTATGAAAGCTATAACCCAATTATAGCCCAAGAAGAAGGGGAAAGGGGGGAGGGAGGGGGAGGATGGGTGGAGGGAGGATAATTGGTGGGACCACCCCTACAGTGCATCTTACAAGGATACATGTGAAATTTGCTAGGTGTAGAATATAAGTGTCTTAACACAATAACTAAGAAAATGCTGTGAAGTCTATGTTAGCCAGTTTGATGAAAAATATTTCAAATTTTATGTAAAACCAGTACATTGTACCCCACAATTGCATTAATGTACACAGCTATGATTTAATAAAAAGAAAAAAAGAGATAATAAATATTCAAAACTCATCTCCTTCTAATCAGTTTAACATATTTTGCTATTATCTGTGCTCTTGGGATTATTTACAAGTAGGGTATCTGTAGAGTAGGAGTACTATAGAGAGCTGTGACCCTGCATATTTCTCCCAACTCTATATTCAGTGATGTCTCCTTAGCAACCTGAAATCAGCCAAGGCGGGAGATCTTACACCATGGAAATCTGAAAATTCTAAATATTAAGGTTTAATTTATAGTTTTTTGACTGTCTAGAAAAAAACTGATGCTAATAATGCAGATTACACCTAAAGTTCTATCTACTCTATAGCTTTTCATTAGAAGGAGCACAAAAAAATGAAGCAATATTCTTCAGATTCAACAAAAACATTGATCACATTGTTGTCAAATTATTTTCCTTTCCAACTTCTTTCTTGTTTCACTTTCATTTCTCTTATTAACAAAATATCAAACAGCATTCATGTGAAACCTACACTTGTTATGTAATTGCAACAGTAGTTAGTTCCAGATACAAGAGTTCCACACCAGTGAATGAATGCATTGTCTAAGAATCAATCGCACAGATTTTATAATACAAGAGTTCCATGCCAGTGAATGAATGCATTGTCTAAGAATCGATTGCACAGAATTTATAATAAAAATATGGATATTTTATTGCTAGAATAAATATATACATATATTTCTTTGTTTTGCCAAAGGAACACTATAATATATATTAATGTGGCAGATTTAAATTCAAACATAAAAACAAATAAATGTAAACAGTCTAAAATAGCAATAAAAAAACAGATTTTCAGAATAGATTTAATTTTCTTAAAGTATCTTAAGTATGGTTTGTCTACAAGAAACTTACTTAAACTAAAATGGTATGGGTAGGTAAGAGATAAAAAAATGGAAAATATATATACCATGAAAATACTACTCAAACAAAATCTGGAATGATTATATTAGTATCAAATAAAAGAAGTTTCAGAGAAAAGAAAACTACCAGGATAAAGAGGCATATCAACAAAATAATAATCCAGTCAATTCATCTAGTAGACATACTAATTTTAAATGATTAAATGAGCACATGTATGTATCAAACAACACAACTGTAAAACACTAGAAGCAAAAACAAAGCTAAAATAAGAATTGGAGAAATTTTCACAATTATAGTTGATGACTTCAACACTACTCTTTCAGCAATCAAAGCATTCGCTAAACAAAAAAAAAAATCAGCTTTAACAGAAAACAACTTGGGTGGCACCTGTGGCTCAAGGAGTAGGGTGCTGGCCCTATATACCAGAGGTGGTAAGTTCAAACCTGGCCCTGGCCAAAAACTGCAAATAAATAAATAAATAAATATATAACAGAAAACAACTTAATATCATCAACCAAGAACATGTAATTGACATTTGTGGAACACACAACAACAGCAAAATACACATTATTTTCAGGCAGGCAGGGAACAATCACTAAAATAGACCATATCCAGGATCTTAAAACACAACTTAAAAATGTAAGTACCCATTCATGAGTGGATTAATAAAATGTGATATATATATATACCATGGAGTATTACTTAGTGGAAAAAAAAAAAAGAATGAATGAATGCCTTTTGTATGGAATTGGAGACTATTCCCCTAAGCGAAGCATCCCAAGAACAGAAAACAAACACATGTACTCACTGTTGAATTGAAACTAACTGATGAGTACATGTATGTAGAGTGAAGTAACATTCAGTAGAAAACAAGCAAAGGGGGGGGAATCTACCTAATGAGTACAATGAACACTGTAGCCATGGCTCATATTACAAAAAAGAATTTGTGTATCCAAAATTATTTTTACCCCCTTTTTATTTTGAAATAAAAAAAATGTAAAACAGGCTTAGTGCCTGTGCCTAGCTCAGTGGCTGGGCACCAGCCACATACACCAGAGTTGGTGGGTTTGAACCCAGCCCGGGTCTGCCAAATAACAATGACAACTGCAACCAAACAAATAGCCAGGCATTGTGGTGGGTTCCTGTAGTCCCAGCTACTTGGGAGGCTGAGACAAGAGAATCCCTTAAGCCCAAGAGTTTGAGGTTGCTGTGAGCTGTGATGTCATAGCACTCTACCAAAGGCAGCATAGTGACACTCTGTCTCAAAAATCAAAATGTAAAACAGAGGCCAGGTGCAGTGGCTCACATCTGTAATCCTAGCACTTGGGAGGACAAGGTAGGTGGATAGCCTGAGCTCATAGGTTTAAGATCAGCCTGAGCCAGAGTGAGACCTCATCTCTAAAAAGAATGCCAGGTATTGTGATGGGTGCCTGTAGTCCCAGCTACTCAGGAGGCTGAGGCAAGAGAATCACTTGAGCCCAAGAGTTTGAGGTTGCTGTGAGATGACACCATGGCACTCTACCAAGTATGATAAAGTGAGACTCTGTCTCACCATATAAGAAGCAAGAAGAGGAGACTTCAAGATGGCTGACCAGAGGCTTTTGGTACTCACCTCCTCCACAAAGAAGAACCAAACTAGTGAGTAGATAATCACATTTTCAATGGAGCATTTCAGAGAGAACAATGGAATTCATCAGAGAAGTGACAGAAAATACCTGAAGCACAAAAGGAAAGGAAATCAAAGCAGCTGTCCTGGCTAGGAGCCCAGAGAGACTCCCAAATTTAGAAAAATGGTAAACAAGCGATACCCTTCAGCCCACATTCCCTCATAGACTCCTGAAATCCTAACCACATGACAGCCATTTGACCCTGCCAGACCCTGAGGCAGGGACAGGGAGCAGCCTTGAGTTCATATGATACTGCTATAGACAGGAGATCACACTGGTTCCCATACTCCACCCCCAACACTTTAGAATATCCTAAATATTCCAACCTTCTATAGAGTAAAAAGTTATCACATGTACTCTATAAATATATAAAAACATAATGTAACAATTATAAAAAGCAAGGAAAAGAGAAATATATAAACCCAAAATTGAAGGAAGAAAACAATAAAAATAAGAATAGAAATTATTTAAATGGAAAATAGAAAAATAATAAAGAAAATGACTCAAAATTTTTAAAGATCAATAAATTGATAAATTTATAGTAAGACTTTAAAGAAGTCTACTAACATTAGGTAGTTATATCATTACAGACTTTTCAGGCATTAAGAGTGGAACAGGTACAATATCAAAATCCCCCCTTACACACAAATGTGACCATTTATGTGGAATGAATCAATTCCTCAAATATCAATGACAACTAAAACTCATCCCAGATGAAATAAACAATATGAAAAATTCTATCTTTAAAAAAAGAAATGAAACTTGTAGCTGGAAACCTCTCTAAAATATCTCAAGAACCATATGGGTTCACTGGAGAATTTTACCGAATATTTTAAAAAGTAAAAGCAGTTCTATAATTTCCAAAAAACAGAGGAGAAAGGAACATAATCCAACTCATTTTTATGAGGACAGCATTATCCTGATATAAAAATTAAAGATTTTGCTCGATCAACAAGATGGCAGATGAGAGACATCTCCTTACCAGCCACTCATGACGAGACAGGAGAGAGGAATCCAGCCACCTCTGGCTTGGGTATCTTGCCCAGAAAAAACCACTCTGGGGGCACAGTGAACAAGTGGGGAACTGCAGGAGCCCACAGGGAGGTCAGGAGCTGAGGAAGACCAGCACAGAAGGTTAAGTGCATGGGTATGAGTGGAGGCTAGCTGGCTCTCCAGTGGAGTACTAGAGATAGGAAAAGGCTGTCCTGCAATTTTTGTTCTTGGCCTAGACTGCTGGCTGGAGCTTCCTTGTAAGGGTTTAAGCAACCAAGTATAAACAAACAAGTGTCCAGTGGCTGTGACTGAATTACTGGGCAAATTGATGACCAGCTGGGTGCTGCCACTGTAAGAGGGTTACCCAGCAAGAAAAGTCCATTGGGTCCAGGTGCACTGCCAGCTCTAGAAACCTTCTAAGCTCAGGCAGCCCTCCTTGAGGTAAGTTGAACAGTTTCTACACCCTCAGGAAAGGCACATTGTGACCAGAGGGCACTGTTTGGAAGGTGAAGACATATGGAACCAAACAGAAAACAAAGAGATGAAAACAGTCTCTTATTGCCATCTGATCTTTGATAAAACAAACAAAAGCATACACCAGGGAAAAGAATCCCTATTCAAAAAATGTTGCTGTGAGAACTGGATAACCACATGTAAAAGACTGAAACTGGACACCCACATTTCACCACTTACAAAAATTGACTCAAGCTAGATAAAAGATTTAAGTCAAAGAGATGAAATGATAAAAATCTTAGAAGAAATTGTGGGAAAAATTCTTGGGGTTGTTGGCTTGGGGAAAGATTTTATGAAGATGAATTCTGTGGCATTTGCAACAACAACAAAAATAAATAAATGAGACTTAATTAAGCTGAAAAGCTTCTGCACAGTTAAGGACACAACAATTAAAGCAAACAGACAACCTTCAGAAGGAGAAAAACTATTTCCATATTATGAATCTGACAAAGGCTTGATAACTAGGATCTATGGCAAACTCAAATTAATCATAAAAAAAATCAAACAACCCCATTTATCACTGCACAAGGCATGAACAGAACTTTCTCAGAGGAAGACAGACAAATGGCTAACAAACATGAAAAACTGCTCCTCATCACCAATCATCAAAGAAATGAAAATCAAAACCACCCTTAGATATCATCCAGCTCCAGTGAGAATGACCCACATCACAAAGTCCCAAAGTTGCAGATGCTGGTGCAGATGTGGAGATAAGGGAACACCTTTACAATGTTGGTGGGAGTGCAAACTAATACAGCCCTTTTGTACAAATGTATGGCGAATCCTAAAGGAACTCAAATTAGACCTCCTTTTTGATCCCACAATCCCATTACTAGGCATCTACCTAGAACAAAGAAAATCATTTTATCATAAAGACATTTGCACTAGATTGTTTATCACAGCTCAATTTAGAATCGCCAAAATGTGGAAGCAATCTAAATGCCCATCAACCCAGGAACGGATTAACAAGCTGTAGTATATGTATACCATGAATACCATCAGCCATAAAAAGATGTAGGCTTTACACCTTTTGTATTAACCTGGATGTAGTTGATACATATTCCCCTTAGTAAAGTATCACAAAAATGGAAAACTGAATACCTAACATACTTGATACTAATATGAAACCAGTATACAATCTAATTCATGCCCACATGATAGAAAAAATTCAATTCAGGTGGTATCTGTGGCTCAAAAGGAGTATGGCACCAGCCCCATATGGTGGAGGTGGCTGGTTCAAACCCAACCCTGGCCAAAAACTGCAAAAAAAAAAAAAAAAGAAAGAAAGAAACCAACTCAATTTAATTTAAGTCCAGGGGAAAGAGGAGAGAGAGAATTTGAGGGGGTTGGTGTGGTCCTACTTAATGAGCACAGTGTAAGGATATGTGGCACACCTTTTTGGTGCAGAACAAAATTACAAGAGGTACTCTACCTAACAAATGTAAACATTGTAACCTCGTTGTTTGTATGTTCACATTAAACTGAAATAAAACAAAAAAAGGATTGTTCTTCCCTCAGAACTTCTTCATATCCACATAATCCATTGGCATGTAAAATTTTAGATTAAAAACATAAGCATCACTAGTTAACCCAACCATAGTCTCATATGGCAAACAATAACCACCAAAAACATAATGAAAATAGAAGATGAATCATTCCAAATTTTATCAAATTATTAACAAACACAATCCTTAAAATATGTGTAAAATTATCTTAAGGCAAAATAACCAGATCCAACAACTGATTCTCTTAACCACAGCATGTTAAGCAAAACACAGGGCTACCAGGAATGATATCTTAGATTACCACTCAAATATTATCACAAATGGGGGATAAAAGACAGCCACCAAAAAAAATTATTTGGGTGCCTACTTTGTCAGCACATATAGTAGAATTGAAATGAATGGTACAAAGTAAATTAGGGTGGCCCCTGCACACAGATAGCATAAAAACTTATGAAGTGTTACATACTTTGAGGAATGCACAGTTATTGTTTAATGAGTATGGAGTTGCAGTTTGGAAAGATGAAAAAGCTCAAGAGATGAATTTTGGTGATGGCTGTTCAATATAAAGTGAATATACTTAATGCCACTGAACTATACACTTGACAGTTAAAATGGTAAATTTTATGATATTGTGAACATTGTCAGAATCAAAATGGAATCTGTTGTGCCAAATCCTGACAAAAAATAAAGAAACCTAGGAGGCTGAAAATGGACGACCCTCATGCACGCATGCCTGTGATAAAAGCTATTACAGACTCCATGAAGGGCTCTTACCCACTTATGCCTGTAACAAAAACTTTTGTCAAGGACTTTGTAAGCTCAAGATTACTATATGAGTCATGAGAACAGCTAGCAAAATATACAGGGCTCTCTTCCTAAAATGTCTTCAGAATGAACATTCATTCTACTCTTAGCATTAGTTAGATTTTTGTTTTGTCCAACATACTAGATCCAAGGAAATTATGTCCACCAAAGACCAATGCAGTAAATATAAATGCTTTGACTTGCTTGAGCTCTTATTAATATCTCTTGGTCATTTATTTAGATGTTCTTGTAGTGCAATTGGCCCAGTAAAGAACTGTTGTTGAAGATTTGCTAAGTCAGTTCGACTTAAAAAATGTTACTAATTCAATATTCAACAATGTTTGTTTACTTGCTCATTTGTTTTTGGCTGGAAAAGATATGCCAAGCATTATGCTTTGTCCTGCAAATATAATAGGCAAAAACAATTGATCGTGGGAGAGATAAACACAAATAAAATAATTGCCAAAATAGGCACTTACAAAGGACAACATAAACAGTGATGGAAAATGAGAGTGCTTGCTAGGAGGAGCAGGTGTGGGAGTCAGGGAAGGCTGGTGTAGAGACCTACATTGAGCTGGAGACAACTGGGGGTTGGAGAGGTTCCCCTCTGTGTGCCACTAGAGGTAGGTGTCACCATGCAAAGTTGAGTAAGTCAGAGTGCTGGGATCTGGAGCTCATAGTTAGCATTCATATTAGACCTTGGAGAATAAAAACTCTTTCAAAGACACAGGTCTCCAAACCCAGGACACAAAAGTACAGTTTTGCCATTTCCTAACATAATCATACTTCTAAATACAAAGAAAGGAATCAGGTGGAGGAAAGGAGACATGTAGCTGTCATCAATGGAGAAAAACCTTCCTGTATTACTTAACAACTGATTCCAAGAGTTCTCCCCGGATTTGTCAAACTGTGCACTTAAACTGCCTGTGCAGTGCTGCCAACATCAGGGCTCACTCAGCTATCTGCTTTGTTCTATTAAATTAAGACACTTTTATCATGCCTTTTACAGGAACGAGCAAAGCAGAGATCCCTGAAGAGATGATGCTATTGGCAGGCTAACGGAATCCATCCCTGCCCACCTTCAGTGAAGATTAGAATTTGCACAGAAGGAGTGGTATTGTTGCTGGTTTACTTTCATCCACAGACCCATTCATTGTTCACAAACTTCAGTTTTAAATTTCATTGCTTTTCAGTTTTCAGTCAGGGATTCTGATATGTATCCCACAGTGTTATATAAAGAGGCCATTATAACAGGATAAACTTAGGCTTAACAAAGGACTGCTCTTGAAGGCTGTCTTAATCCTCATCCATTTTACTGCTTCCTTTTATGACATGATACAAGAAGCTATAAACATACTGAGAATGGCTATTGTTGAGAAAAGTTATCCTTCTGTTCTAAATATAACTTGCATCTTTATTTTTCATATATAATCACTTAGGGAGAAAAAGAATCTTATAACTTGATTACTTATATAACCAGTTCTGCAACAGATTCAGTTTTCCCATACATATAGCTGAGTGGGTCTCAAATATCTTAATGAAGAGCAACTTTCTTTAACCTCAAGCTATAATGTGGGAGAAATGGGTATTCCCTGCTCAGTGCCATGTTGAGAAGCTAGGGTTATCCACAGAGTATGTGATTTTAAAGGTGTTAATTGTAGAACAAAGGACTACAACTTGAAGAGGCATGGAAAAAAAGCATTTGAAAAGCCAAAAGAAATTATGTTGGTGAATATTGCCCAGATAAATAGCAGTTCTCATCTGGGAAGCACGTCTTACCTAGCTCTCAATCCTTATTTATTACTCAAGGTAGAGAGATTGCAGCACACACACTGTTTAAACAAAACAAATGTTGAATGGCAAACACTGATGCTGGAGGGAGAGCTGTTTTTACTATTAATTAGTTGATGTTTTCCTTTAGTATGTCCATAATATTTCCTTTAATATCTCCTTTAGGTAAAGCAGCAAGAAGGCAGAATTTGATTTTAGATAGAGTTGGCTTTGAACTGTGACTCTGTCATTTATAACTTACAATTTATATATTAAATTTTAAATTGTGATACTTCATGTCATTCAAAGGAGAGTTCTGACAGGTGGTTAGGAAAAAAGTATGCTGTTTGGTTCCCTAAGACAGGAGGAACACGTAATGGTAGGGCATCCTACATTGCACACATCAGAAGAGAATGGCCTAGGGCAGGGGTCCTCAAACTATGGCCCGCAGGCCACATGCGTTGTTGTGAATTGTATTTCTTCCCATTTTGTTTTCTACTTCAAAATAAGATATGTGCAGTGTGCATAGGAATTTGTTCATAGTTGTTGTTTTTTTTTTAACCATAGTCCCACCCTCCAACTGTCTGAGGGACAGTGAATTGGCCCCCTGTTTAAAAAGTTTGAGGGCGCCTGGCCTAAGGCCTGTGTTTTATGACTCCCAACCTGGCAAGAGAAGACAGCAGTCTGAATGGCAACCCAAACTGACAAAGGTTCCTTGACAAAGTACAAATGGGTCCAGCACCACTGATGAAGGGGATCAATTGGTAAAACCACTGAAGATAAGCCACTGGGGGAAGCACTCATCTTTGTCAAGGCTGAAATTCCCTTTTTCCCTTCAGAGATCCCAGGTAATAAGGTAACTGATGGGTCTTCCAGCACAGAATTTTGCAGAGTGTTTTGAACAACTGGAAGAAATGTTGGGAGAACTGTGTGAAGTCCCAAGATGACTATTTTGAAGTGGTTGAGGTGTTAATGTCCTGTATACAGTGTTTCTTGTATTTTATATCTTCATAAACACCTCCATTTTTCATAATATATGGCTGGATACTTTCTGGACTGACTCCTGAAATCCATGATCTCTACTTAATCTCTCCTATTTATAGCACAGCTATATTTTCTGTTGCACATTCTGAAGGCTCTTTTTTACTGTGCCAATTTTTTTTCCATAGGAGTAATTCATAGAAAACAAAAATATGCCAATAATGGTCTACATGTCGGATTTAGAGTAGTGTACTTCCTGATTTTGTATGACCTCATGAACTCCTTTGTTAGCTGATCAGTTGTAACTTTTTTGATATCTGTTTCATATTTCACAGAAATTCATCTTTGACCAGCATTCTACCTGTTATATAATATAAAAACTTATAATGTACTTCCATTTATCTCATCCCAGCTTCTGTGCCATGTTTATCACACACTATTTTATTTTTACACATTATAAACCCTATATGTTACTATCATGCTTCAAATAATCAATGACTTTTAAAGTGTTTGAAAATAACGACAAAATATATATTTACTCAAATAAAATATATAAAATAAAATATTTATTTTTAATTAATTTAAATTTCACAATTTTTGACACCAAAAATGGCTATGTTCTTATAACCAATCACAAATTGAATAGAAGGGCTCATTTCAACATCAAGCTAAGCAAGATGTTTTTCCCAAATTTATGTCCGTTGTTGCTTTCTACAGGTGACAAAATTAATCAGAAAATAATTTTTAAGCAAATGTATAGGATTTTACTCCTCCTTAAACCCAAATTTGATACTATCATTATTTATATGTTGGGAATACACAAATTTTTAAATTCTTTATTGTATAGTAAATAGGAGTAAGGACTCTACCTGTCTGGTCCTCTTACTTACCTCTGTGAAGTTTGTTAGAGGAAGTTTATAAAACCTCTTGGTTTATTCAAAGCCAGGTATGTCCTCCGTCATCTTCTTAATTTGATGCAAGGGCCCAAGACCATTCTGTGACATTTGAAGGCCATGCTCTTACTAGCCCCAGAAGCCACTCTCTCTTAGTCAAAGGAGTTTACACCTATCTTGTGTGACATGTGAATGGGAAACCAGTCTTAGACACAGAAACAATGCAGATAACCCTCTCACCTTCCCACTATTGGAAAAACTGGTCCTCCCTAGTGAGGCTATGCCAGTTCTTCTTTCTTAATTGCCAGCATTTTCTGTGATCCTCATATCCCAAATTCAAACTTTGGTTAGGTTATATAGCACTATTTGGACTTAACACTATGAAAATCTAAAAAGGAATTTTTAAAAAGCAAGTCTTTCTGTTGTGTGATAGCGGATGATGGTTGAAAACAGCTAATTATACCACAATCGGTGATCACATGAATTAAAGTAATAAGTGAAGGCAAAATTTTGGGAGACTAAATAGACATGGCCTCAGACCAGTGTGAGAGAAATGAAAAAAAAAAAAAAAAAATCAAGGACTGTGGGGTAAAGTGATTATTAGGAATAGCATTAGATACATTTATCAAAAGAAACATCAAAACAAACTTCTCAACTCTAAGCACATACTGAAAACTTGGGACTTGTTATGAGTGTACTTCGAAATTGAAATAGCTAAAATTAAACTAAGATTTTAAAAGCAAAAGCTGCAAATTACAATATCCATTAAGTCTATGATTTCACTGTGTGTTTTGTATGGTAATTACTGTTTTAGTTGAGAAAACACAAAATCCTAAGAATCCAAATGAGGAGGTGGTACAGTATTAACCCAGAATACCATAACTGCTAACCTTGACTGAGCTCTCCTTGCTTTCCTGTCTGATAAAGATATTCCTGGCAGTCTTAAAGAGCCTATACATATACATGTGATGCTGTTTTCATTGTTTCTCATCATACACTCTGTAAATTCTCGTTCTACATTCCCTATGATCCCTTATTGTCTACAAACCTAGACACAGAGGAAGAAGCCATCATTATCTAGGCCAAGAACAATGTCAGAGCCAAGAAGAAAAACTTAATCTCTGAAAGAAGTGGAAAACTTTTCTATCTATATCTGCTATCTGCAAAATTCTGGAAATCCATGTAAGAATAGATTCTGAAGGTACCAGGCCAAGGAAAACAATAGCATAACTTCAAATTCTACTTAATATGTATCTGTGAGGTATTTTGAAGCATTTCTGAAGTCAGTGTGTTAGCACACAAGCAGCAGGAAGTAGTTACAATAGTTAACCAGTAATTAGCACTAGTACTAATGTACTCGTAGTCACAACTAGTTCAGATGATTAACTGAAACAGGTTCAACAAAAGCCTCTTTTAAGATGAAGTTAAGATGGCAGCATTTTCTTAAGGTACCATCAAAGAACCCCTAGCGACTAAGGGAGAGATATGCAATCCCCTGTCCAAACTCAACTCTTCTCTGAAGGTCAGAGATGCTGATAGGTGCTACTGTGACTGAAATAGTTTCCTTAACTTCAGTGAGTATTGAGTATTTTTGCTTCAATATTGATTTGTCAAATTGGTCTGTACTTCTCCTTTTGTTGAGTCCTTTCCTGGTTTTTATATCAGGGTGGTGTTTGCTTCATAGAACATGTTGGAGATTTCTTCGTTCTAAATGTTTTGCAATAGGTTCTGCAGTATAGGTCCAAACTTTTCTTTGAACATTTGATAGAATTTTGTTGTGAAGCCATCTGGTCCAGGGATTTTCATTTATGGAAGCTTTTTCACTTTTTCTTCAATCTCAGTCCTTGATATTATCTGTTCAAGGGATCTATTTTGTCTTTGTTAAGGCTAGGGAGATGGTGTGATTCCAGGTATTGGTCCATTTGTCCACATTATCAAATTTCTTGACATAGAGTTTCTTACAGTAGTCAGAGATAATTTTTTGTATCCCAGTGTTAACTATTGTATTTCACTTTTTTTTTTCTGATTGGGGTTATTAGAGCTTTTACTTTGATGTTTCTAGATAATCTGGCCAATGGTTCATCAATTTTATTTATCTTTTCAAAGAACCAACTTTTTAAATAAATTTTCTGATTTTTTATTTCAATATTATTTATTTCTGATTTAATTTTGGTTATCTCTTCTCTTCTGCTAGGTTTGGGATTGGATTGATCTTCCTTTTCCATTCCCTTAAGGTGATTCATAAGGTTGTTGGTCTGCTCTCATTCTGTTTCTCAGGTGTGAGAATTTATCATGTGATAAATTTCCTTCAGAGGATTGCTTTTGTCATATCCCACAGGTTTTAATAACTTGTATTTTCATTGTTGTTATGTTCAAAGAATTTAATAATTTCTTCCTTTATCTCTTCCTTGCCCCAGCTGCCATTCCACATAAGGTTGTTTAATTTCCATGCCATTGTGTGGAGAGGAAAATTTTGGTTTCATCTTTCTTGCCTTGTGGTCTGACAAGGTATGATATAATTTTAATTATTTTAATTTTGTTGAGATTTGATTTTTTTCTTAGGATATGATCTGTTTTGGAGTATGTTCCATGGGCTGACAAGAGGAACATATATTCCCTAGTTTGGGGATAGTATGTTCTGTATATGGCTATTAAGCCCATATATTCTAGAGTTGCATTTATGTCCCTTATATTTTTGTTTAGTTTGTGTTTAGAGGATCTCTCCAGTTCTGCCAGAGGAGTGTTAAACTCCCCAGGTATTATGATGTCATAGGATATTATTCTGCTTAAACCATTTAAGGTCTGTTTCATAAATCAGGGAGCATTCAAGTTGGGTACATATATATTTATAGCTGAAATGTCCTCTTGTTATATTACTCCCTTACCCAGCCTATAGTGACTATCATCCTTATCTTTTTTAACCTTAGTTGCTTTAAATCCACTTTTATCTGAAAATAAAGATTGTGACCCATCCTTTCTTCTGATTTCCATTTGCTTAAAATATTGTTTTGTTACACTTTGCCCTTAGTTGTAATTTGTCCCTCAAGGTTAAGTGTGTTTCCTGGAGTCAGTATATAGATGCTCTGTGCTTTTATATCCTATTGGTTAGCCTGTGCCTCATCTGTGAGGAAGTCAAGCCATTTACATTGAGAGAATTGATACATTTGTTGGAGCTGTATTCATCTTATTTTATGAAATTCTATTGCTTGTTTTATCCTTTGAACCTTTGTGGAAGCTAGGTGTTGTCCTGTAGTTTCTGAGTGTTTGCTACTGATCTATGGTCATGGTCAGTGTGGAGAATAAATCTAAGTATTTCCTGTAGAGCTTGTCTTGTTGTAGTGAATTTACTCAGTGTTTGAATATCACTAAAAATTTGATTTTCCCATGAATTTTGAAGCTATCAAGATATAAAATTCCATGCTAAAAAAAAATTTTTTTAAGAAGGTTAAAGGTGTAGATGACCATTCTCTACTGGCTTAGAATGTTTCAACCAAAAAGTCTACTGTCACCCTGATGAATCTTCCCCAGTAAATCGATTGGTGCTTATTCTTTGCTGCTTGCAGAATTTTCTCTTTATCTGGGCTTTGGACAGATTTATCACAATGTGTCTTGGAGATGTTCTGTTTGTGTTACAAAGACCCAGGGATTTAAAAGGAGTGTTTTGAAATCTTTAGTGAAACTTGTGAAATTCTTATTTATGATATCTTCCAATATGTCTTCCATTTCTTTGGAACTTCTTCTTTCCCTCAGGGATGCCTATAATTTGTGTGTTTGAACTGTTCATGAAGGTCCCTATTTCTCTGCGAAACTGTTCTATCTTCTCTCTCTTCTTTTCTGCTTCTTTACCTGGTTTAGATCAAGAGTTTTATTCTAAATTTCTGAGATTCTTTCTTCTCCATGGTCTAATCTCCTATTGATAGTTTCTACTGCATATTAAATTTCCTGATTAACTCCTTCAGTTCCTTAGGTTGTGACACATTTTTCTATCTTCTGCATACCTTTCATCCATATTTTGGTTCTGTTTTTCCACTTCCTCATCAATTCCCTTTAACACCTTTACCATCCATATTTTAATTCCCTTTCTGTAATTTCCATGAAATATTTATAGGTAGAATAATAAATAAATGGATGGAGAAACAAGAAGAGGAATTTGGAATAGGATCTCACTCTCACAACTGATTCCCAAATTCCCCAGTTATAATATTGTTGTGCTACAGAGTACCATGTGTTGATAAGGAGTTTTAAGACTCAAAGGAGGAATGCTTCTACTAGGTGGTGTAATAACATTTCCATTAAATTCAAAGTTGAAACTAGTATCTTGTCAATTTTTGACTTTCTATGCCCTGGGTTATCATAGAAAAAAGAGTTCATATTTTTGACAAGGATAATCAATTTTGACACCAATGTAAAAAGGGAAACATGGATGAATAACTATGTTAGAAAACCAAGGATCCCTCAGGGAGATTCCTTAGATTACTGTGTTCTTTATAAAATTTAATGGAAAATGGCTGTAGCCAAATGCCAGACCCCTGATCATGAGATATCTAAAGGATAAGCATTTGAGTCACATCATTTGCAAAGAATTTTGACCAGTTCAAAGGCTCTCTGAAAAAGATAACCCAGGGTCACAGAGGGCCCTGCTTTAAGAAAGTATTCCCATTCTCTCCCCCACCTGATTTATTGCTCTGCTGCAGCCCTTTCAAAATTATCAATATTTTTATTATTAATAATATTTATTATTATTTTAAAAGTGCAGTCCAAGCTAACAGGGCACATGATCACCAGGACAGATTTGCCAGGTGACAGCACTAGATCTTCCCTGACAGTAGACAGTGCAGGCACAGCAGGCACAGCGCCATTGGCTAGTGGCCAAGTGCATCTGCTTTCAACTGTCTGAGACACCACAGACAGGGGTGGTAAAGGCAGTGAGGCAGGGACCTAGGCCCAAAATGGCAGTAGAGCCAACAGCTAGTCCCAAAGGATAGAAGAGGATCTCAGCTAAGGAACAGTGCACTGGGACCTAGTGAGAGGCCGCCAGCTTGCACAGATGTCTCTAAAGGCCTTCCTTGCAGCCCCTGTGAAACATTAACTCTCCGAGCTTAGCACCAAAACAGGAGCACCAGTTCTCAGGCAATAACCTTTTTCAGTAAATTATTACAAAATTAAACCTTACGCAAGGACACTGTAATAAATTGTATTAGTTATCTTAGATTCTTCAAAGAGTTTAGAATCTCCAGTTTTAATAACTGCAACATTACAAAACAAATGGAAATTAACTTTCAAGATCATGGCATTCCATAGGAAAGAATACTAGTAGTCTATGAAGCTCAAGATGAACCAATTATTAATGAGGAAGAAAGCTGTCAAATTAATGTTTCATTTCTTAATTGAAAATACAGTGATAGACTGCATACACAGGCATTTTGAATAATAGGCAAAGCAAGAAGCCACTTTCAGTTTCTTGTTAAACCTCCATAGGCTACAGGAAATGTCAGAGGACACATTAAAATGCCATTGTACAAATTTATGTTTAAAATAAAATTCAGATTTACACAAAGCCTGTTTTAGAAAAATTGTTTCATAGGAATCAATTCTGGATGTCTTAAAATTTATATTTTGAAATAATTGGTTGGAAATTCCTCCATATTTTCAGTCTATAAAATATTCTTAGTAGCTCCACTAACAGTTGCATCAGCCCAAAGATCTTTGTCAAAATTTAAGTTATCAAAAATTATTTGCAATCTTGCATTTCCCAAGAGTGACTGATACTGCTTTCATTTCTATTAATTGAGCATGAACTTACTTTTAGTATGACCAAACAAATTTGTAGAAAAGCCAGAAAAAATAGTATAATCATTAAGATAGCATATAAATTATTATTTATTGTTTTATATAAATTTATGGCATCAAAACATTATTTTGTAATTTATGTGCCTATGTTGCATTTTACAATTAATAAAATATTTTTAAAGAAAGAAGATTTATATATTTTTGGTACCTTTAATGTCACTTTTTCCTGCCTCTTGAACAAAGGCCCAACATTTTCAGTTTTCACTTTCCCTATCAATTATACACCAGCCCTGACGGTCACTGCCATTTCTTTTTCTTTCTAACTGGAATGGACATGAATGGATATGATGTTTAAAGGTACAGTAGTCATTTTGAAATTATGAGGATGTAAATCCAACATATCAAAAATGAGTAGATAGATGTGTCATCTCTGTTCTGCTATTGCCATTGAGCAGATACACTGGGCCCGCACTGCTCATCAGTAGATAACCTGTTACATGTACAAAAAATAAAATAAGGCAACAGTGGTTTGAGCCACTGTTTTGTCTGAGCATCACTCAGATACCAACTTATAAATCCTTCCTTGGAGAGAAATTCTCTAACCATTAAAAATTCCTCTTCCCACTGTCATAATCATTCTGTTGCCATTTATAGCACACATCACTACCTTGAATGATCTTATTTTTCTGCTTGTATGATTGTCCTTTATCTTCTCTAAAATAAAGTGTCAGCTCCATAAAGGCAGAAATAATTTGTCTGATGTATCCCAATACACCTAACACCCCAGCCTGAAGTACCCACTTAAGAAATGTTTATGGAAGGAGTAAGTGCGAGAATGAATTAATAGGAGGCTTTCTTCAGTAAAGAAACCAGGATCAGATCACAAAACATGAAGAGAAAAAACACCTCTTAATTATTTCTTCACCAGTAAGAACTAAAGAGCATTTTTCCTTAAGTACTTCCAAGTGCAAATTATGGTGGGTTGTAAATTGCCTTATGCTAGTTGGTGAGAATATTTCTTATGCTCACAACATACAAAACTGAGTTTCCATAGAAGCAAAGTGAATCTTTTCTTTCCTCTTAAGAGTAGAGCCTGTTGTCATCTTGCCAACAGACTATGTGACCTGCCACTAAAACAAGGCTCCCAAGTGTTCTGAATGCTCAGTAGCTGAAACAGGACCCAAGGACACCAGTGCTCCTAACATCATCTTTTGACTATTATTATTCAGCAGTTAGGGGTAAAGCACATACCAGGGGGGCTAAAGTCATGATACAGAAACAAAAAGCTGGTTACTCAGTTTACCTTTTCCTCCCTGATATATGTATAAATAGCTGCCACCCACAAACCATCATGCTCAGAGCACATTTACAACTTCTCTGTAACTCCATCTCAACTAGACCTCAAGATACAGTTTCTACCCTTATCTTATTTATAATCTGAATGTTTGTATGTGTACTTTGAATGCTTGATGCATTTTATCTCCACATGCCCCCAGTATCCCTTTGCCACTTCCTTTTGTTTGAGGTTACATTCTTCTTCTATTCTCCCCTTTCACATCAGTTGGCAGCTGAAGGTAATAAGGGTTTCCTTCCCATCGGGGCCAGCTTCTCCTCTCCAGGTGACGGAATCAACTTCAGGTATGCCTATGAACCCAGTGGCATTTCCATCACTCTGTGCTGCTTCTCCCCGTTTAGTCTTGACCAGGCACAAGCCAATAGAAAGAGCATGTTACCACATGAGGACCCAGGGTAACCCTTGAAACCACATCAGCATCCCTCAGCATTCTCATTTGGTAATTAGAGATAACAAAATACTAATACCATATAAAGTCCTTCAAATATACTCTTTGAAGAAAAGATACTCTTTCAAAACACATATACACACACACACAAAATTATTGGCAATAATGAGAATAATAGTGATCGCAATATGAGAAAGATCCCAAATTTCAGATATCTATTATATGTGGGAAAATAAGATGTCTAGAAACAGATGTCATCTTTTCTCATTAACTGTTGACATTTCATCAGCACACACATTTATAAGATGTATCAAATCATATGGTATAGTACACATGTACTTTGTATGATGATACACACACAAGTCCTACTTGACAGTCTTTTATAATTCCCAAAGCTTTTTCTTGCTCATTTTATTTTCACAGTGTCCCATTAAAGGGAGTAGATTAATATCAACCCAATAGCATAAGTGAGAAAATTGTGATATGGAATAAGTTTAAATGGCTTTCCCAAGTTGCGTTAGTTCCCTATCCCAGCCTCCCACTATTGTGATGAAATGCCTTTCTCTCTTTATAAACTCCTTAGGGTGTAATAAACTTGGGTTTGATTACTACAGTGTTCTTTTTTCTCTATAATATGGAAGGTATTTTTTTAAATAATAAAATTTTCTCCTACCCTAGCATGGGGCAGTATGTGTGGGAATACAGAAAATAGAAAATAACGCTAAGGTCGTACATTTGCATGGCTTCTCAAGGGCTCAACAATCCAGAGATAATCCCTGCTGTCAGCACTCATTAATTACACAAGACTACCATTTGATGGATTAGATTCAGAAAGTTTGTGAACTTATTTTTTTCTCTTTCACATATTATATTATTAAATCATAGCTGTATACATTAATGCATTTTGGGGGTACAATGTGCTGGTTTTATATACAAATTGGAATGCTTACATCAAACTGCTTAACATAGCCTTCACCTCACTTTCTTAATTATTGTGTTAAGACATTTATACTTTACACTTAATAGATTTAACATATACCCTGGCAAAATGCACCATAGGTGTGATCCCACCAATTACCCTCCCTCTACCTAGTCTGTGAATTTAAAGAAGTGAAACTTACAACTCTGTCACAGAACAAAATGTAAAATTCTAGTCAAATTCTTCACCCATTCGCATGAGCTGATGTTAATAGCAATGACAAATTCGTTTGCAGTTTAACTCAAGAAAACAAAAAAGCTAAAACTGCAATACAAATATCCTAATACATCAGTGCTTGTTTTTGAAAAGGCAGAAAACAAGTAACTAAATGAGACCTGGTAGAGAGAGAATGCTTTTTTATTAGCTTTAATGATTCTGTGACAGTTGGAAATATTGCCCCAAAGACTAAAAGCGTTTCTCGATGAAGATGAAGATACAAGATCAGCAGTATTAGTTGGGCAAATCACTCACTCATCAATTCATTTAACAAGTGCTTTTGGAGACATTATTTTGTTCAGTGAATTTAGAAAGGCATTACCTAAATCTAGATTAATTTGCTCAAGGACAGTAAAAAGAAAAGTAGGCTCAGGACAAAATCCATGTGGTTCTACTTTTCAACACCAAGCTATACTTTTCAGCTGGCAAACTTTTCCTCATCCTGCAAGGCTCAGCTCATACATCTCTCCTTCCAAGGAGGATTTCTAGCCCATTGTCTCCTGGATCCTGTCCTTGAGATTTTTGTGATGCCTTGTGGATATTTCTACCACAGTATCTCCCACACTATTACACAATTGTTTTCTGTTTGTACATTACTTTTACTCATATCACTTGAGCTTCTTAAAAGGAAGATGCATTTTTCTTATCAATACTTCCACCTTGACAAGTACAAGACCCAGGACATGGTAGATATTCAGTCAATGCTGGCTCAATGAATGAGAAAAGAACTTAATGAATTCAACTTGGCAGGAAAAAAAATCCATGAAATCTGCTTTTCTCATGAAAGAATGAACATGAGGCTTACATTGAATCACCAAGCTTGATTGAATGTGTTAGCTACCAAAAACATAAACTTTTTTTAGATTTATTAATTTCCTCCGGAATATAAAAATACTAATTATTAATGGAATTACTCACTGAATCTTACTTTCTAATTTTCTTACTGGCAGTTTATGAAATTAGTGAAAATAGTCTCCAAAGATTTAAGGAATTCATCCAGTCTTTATCAGTCCAAAATCCAAGTAAGGAAGATCAATTAGATCAGATTGCTGCTTCCACTTTCAGACTGAGCTAACAATGGGCTTCTGAATCACACGTCATAAACTCTAGTCTAGGCATAGCCACACATGCTTTATATAATCAATTGATGGTGACAATACCTCAATTTTAGGGAATGCAAGTTTTTTTAAATTCCAAGTCAGTAATTTACAATGGATTATATATCTAGTGAATTACGTCATTCTTATCCAGGCCATTACTATAGATTTTTTCTCTACTTAAATCAGTTTTAAGAAGTGAATAGATTAGCTTTTTTAAAAAACAAAAGTAGCTCCTTACAGAAAGAGAAAAAAACAAGTAGAAAGTGGTTTTTTGTTTGTTTTTTTGTTTGTTTGTTTGTTTTCCGTTTCTGAGAATCTGGCTGAAGGATATGGCCATAAATACAGGAGGGTGCCAAAAACATGTGCAAGAAAATAAAAAGTGCATCAAGGGCAGTGCCTGTGGCTCAAGGAGTAGGGCACCAGCCTCACATACCAGGGTTGGTGGGTTCAAGCTATGATTTAATTAAAAAAAATAAAATGTATAATTAGACATGTTTCATTGGAAGGAGAAGAAAGTAAAAACAAAATTTAACAAAAAAAAAAAATGAAATTCTAATTCCATATTTTCCTCCATTCTGTTGATCTTATTTGCTATCCAGATTCTGAATTCAATTTCTGACATCTCAGGCATTTATGTATGGAATCTTGTGCTGTGTCTACCTTGTTGTTCCTTGGCGGAGTTGATCTACTCTGATTATTCATATTGCCAGAGTTTTTGCACTGATTCCACCTCATGATTGTTTTTCACTGTAGCCTCTGGCCGTCCTCAGATTTGGGGAGGTGTCTCTCCAAGATTAAACCCCAGCGGGATCACTCTATTTTTGCTGGATCTTTGGAGAAAGTGACCCTGTGTAGTTCCTCTGGGATTGCTCCAGCCAGGGAGTTCTGGCTGTGGGAGCAGCTCCAGAGTGTGGCACCCCCGAATCCAGCAGCATAGAAGGGGATGATGCACACAATTCTGGGAGTGCCTGGCACCTGGTGACTTTGGAAAAGAGAGCCCACGGCTTCAGCAGTCTCTGGCCAAAGGGAAGGCTCCATGCAGAGGCTGGGAGAGCTACGGAGTGAGGGCCCCGGTTGCGTGGCTTCTGAAGTCCCTGGCTAGACAGGCGAGAACCTGTGGGTAGGCACGGAGGATATGGGAGGGAGGATGCGGGTTGCAGGGCTCCCAGAGTTCCTGGCCAGGGCGGACATGTGGAACCCCGGTGGGCACAGGGCACGGAGCTGTGTGGTTGCCAGTGGAGTCCCTGGCCGGGGGCTGGCCTGCAGATTCTCTGGCCTGAGGTGGACATGTGGAGGCCCAGCAGCCATGAGGCATGATTCTTCAGGGTTCCTGGTGGAGTCCCTGGCCTGTGGAGGCCTGGGGGGGACAGCGGGCCTCGCGGTCACTGGCCGAATCCTTGGTCAGGGGGGATCTGTGGAGGCCTGGTGGGTGCGGGGCACAGGGCCATGTAGTCGCTGGCAGAGTCCGTTGTCTGGGGTGGGCCTGCAGAGGCCCTGTGGCTGTGGGGTGCAGGGCCACACAGTCTCTGGCAGAGATCCTGGCCAGAGGGAGGGAGGCTCGCCATGGCTCCAGAGTCTCTTGCCGGTTGGGCACTTGCTCCTGTGGGCGGGTTGGGCTCTGCTCCAGAACCTCCTCCCTCAGTCTCAGCAGGGGTTAGGCTTCTGGTTTGTCAGGTAAGGGGGGAAGGGTGTACTGTAAGTTCAAAATGGCAGGGAAAACTCCAGTTCAGTTTTCCCTGCCTAGCAAGGGAGTGTTCAGAGTCACAGCAGGGTCTCTTTGTGGAAGCAGTCCCCATTTCCCACAGCACTCACCCATGGGGTGAGATGAGAGGTCCATAGTTCACCGCTCATCTGTAGAAAACCTGCAGGAGCAAATGAAGAGAAAAAAGAAAGGAAACAGAAAGACAAAAAAACCCACAGCTCTCTTGGAGGAGGGGACGGACACTTTTCCTTTCAGATGAATTTTGTACCTGAAACTTGCTTTCTTGGAGTCGTAGCTTGCCTCAGCAGAGGTGACCTGCAGTTATCACTTCTCTCTCTCATCTGGGCTCCCAGTCTTCAGCTTAGTTGGGCAGTTTCTGGAGGCTATCTTTCCTTTTGGACAGGAGCCTCTTTCAGAAGCTGCTTCCAGTTGGACATCTTGCTGTGCCACAGAGCATTATAATTTTAAAACAGTTTTTTTTTCCCTTTCTTAAGATATGCATGTATTTGGGGGGCACCCTGTGTAGAACTACTTTGTTACAAAGAGATGTTCAATATATCAATTTTTTAAATTTTAACATGGTAATTCTATTCCTGGAAATTTTTCTCAATGTAGTGACTCAATACAATAAAAAAAACTTAAGCTAAAAAAAATTCATTGCATTGCCTCTTATACTGGATGAAAAGGAAAAATTGAATTATGGAAAGTAGGAGAGTATATAGACAAACTAAATCAAGGAACTCATACATCTAGATATATTTTATATATTATTTAAATATGTAATATTTAATTATTTTAATGGTAGAAAACAAGAAACATTCTACGTGAGCAAGGATGGAAGTACAATTAGAAAACTATAGTATACATGGAATAATTTCTCAAATCTCTGATTTCCTTTTCTTCTTTGCTGCTACAACCCACTCCTCAGAGACAGTGAATTTTCTATAGTCCTCTAGAAAAATACCCACATCTTCTCACCAAACTAACAAACTCACTACATCTATAGTCACCCTATGCTTTTCTCCTGTGAAGGAAAAAAAGGGTCCAAATATGAGACTCTCCACATTACTGTGATTCTCTTCCAATTTTTTTTTCTCAGAAGACTTTCTACCCCAGCCTTCTGGATCATTCTACTCATTCTAGTTTCTAAAAAAGTCAAACAAAACAAAAAATTTTCCTAGCTCATATTTCATTCATACTACTTCCATCATTAACTTTCTTTCAAAATTAGATTTTAAGAGAGAGAATTTTAAACTGGTTGTACTTGTTAATGTCTCATTCTCTCTTCAGTAGACACCAACAGGGCTTTGGCACCCATCAGTTAATTGAAAATAATCTTAATAAGAGCAACAATGATCTTACTGTAGCTAAATGCAGTGAGTACTTTTCTGTTTTAACTTAATAGACTTTTTAGTAGTATAATAAGTCTTCACATAGCACCTTCTCTTCTTAGAAACAATGACATTAAACAAGAGGATATACAACAAAAGTGAGTTTACTATACAGTAATTGATGTAGACAGAAGTTAAATTCCTACAGCACATTTTTGGTCAAAAAAATTTCACCAAACTTCCAACTAACTACCAAGACACTTCTAATATTAAACATGGAAATAAATGTGAGCATACACACATTGAAGAAAGATTAATTTTTTTAAAAAAGTGAAATAATGATTTACCCGCTTATTCCAGTTCAGGGCTTTAGGTGACCAGAGCCTTTTCAGGCAGCAGCTCAGGGCACAAGGTGGGCCCCCACCCTGGAGAAGATGCCACTTCATTATAAGGGTGCGTTCCCATGCACACCCACACTCGCCCTCAATGGAGCAACATGGACATGTCAACTCACCTCATGTGTCTATCTTTGGGATGTAGGAGAAAAGCAGAGTACCCAGAGAAAACTCACACAGACACAGATAGAACAGGCAAATGCCACAGACAGTGGCCCTGTCCAGAAGCAATTTTGTTTTTCTCATCAATGTTGTAATGAAAGGATGTTATTTAAAAACCTATTGTACTCTACACTAGGGATTGGAAACTGTAGCCAATTAACACATTTGTGAATAAAATTTAACTGGAATACAACCAAGTTCATTCATTTACGTTTTATCCACAGCAGTCTCATACTACAATGGCAAAGTAGTATGTCCTTCCTGAACCACTCTCTTTCCTCAGTTTCCCTTGCAATAGTCTGTTTGCTTTCCTTCTGATTCTGTGATTTCTCTGTCTTCTCCTGTTTGGTCTCCTTGTCTGGCTCCTCTTCCACTACACATCCTGAAATATTGGAGTTTCATGGGCTGATTTCTGGGTCTTCCCTTCCCTGATGCCCCCCCACCCCAATAGCATCCTCTATTCTTGCATTTAAAAATAGTATCACTAGGCTAATAATTCACAAATGCATATCATGAAATCAGACTCTCCAATGTGTTCCAGAATCATTTCGCCAACTGCAAATATGAATCTCCATTTGAGTGTTTCACTGGCTTCACAAACTTAAAAGTCCAGAATACACTCTTACCCTCCCTCCATCCTCTCACACACACTCAAACTCTGTTTCTTTTGAAGAGTTTTTCATGTAAGTTCATGAATCTATCAGCCTCTACTAGAAATTTAGGAGTTTTACTTGACAGCTTGTTTCTTCTCGATGCAGTGCTGCAATTCCACTGTCAGGATAGGTCTTGACTAATCATTTCTCCACTGGAGAAACTGTGCCCTAATTTCTAGCATCTGTTTAAATAATTCTTTATGAATCTTACAGAGAACATTTTAGAACTGATGTATACTTCTCAGTGAAGGGTTCTGCATAATCTAACCCCTACCAACACCTCCTTCATATCAAGAAATGCTTTCTCTTATCCATTACACACCACCAAGGCTGACCTTCTTTATGATTAGAAAATATATCAAGTTACTTTCTATCTTAAAGATTTCCACTCCTCCCTTCTGCAAAAGGTTAACTCCTGTGCATTCTTCAATTTCAGAAGAATTTGGTCCCAGAGAGACCTTCTTTATCCTTTGTCATAGCGTCTCCTTACACTTGACTTTTTCATCACAGAATGCAAGGTAGGACTGAAACTCCACAAAAAGAGATGCTCAAAGTATTTTAGATTTGTTTGGATGAAATCAATTTAATTTTGCTTCTTTCTGTTTCCACTCTCTCAGGCAAATGAGACATCAGTAATTTTTTTGGACTCCTCAACATGGGATCAGACTGAATATTTAGGCAATTACACAGTGCTAGGAAAAAGTTGGAAGCTTGCCTGATTGTCAACTTTCTGCACACGCAGCTTTTAGCTGAGATGCTCATCTCCCAAGATCAAGTGGTCAAGGCTTTCTCGTTCCAGATACTAATGCGTTGGTGTCATGCTGGGGCCCACAGTGCCAGGGAACACTTGCAGTTTCATGCACTTTCAAGGTCTTTCTAGGTCTTCCTTTCTCAAACACTCCACCCTCTACGTAGCATCATCTATTCCTTCACTTTAAAATAGTATCACTAGGCTAATAATTCACAAATGCATATCATGAAATCAGACCCTCCACTGCACAGCAATTTCCCTGCCAACTTGCCAATTCCTTGAAATCCTCATGTTTCACAACATGCAGTCCCCCTCCTCTTCCCAGTCAGGAATCTCACCCTCCTACTCATTGCTTCTCATTGCTCTCCCCATTCACATCACCTGTCTAGTCCCAGAGCTTTATTGCCTGATCCTTGCTAGGGGAAGGATCCTATCCAGTTTGACTGAATCTCCCTCAAGTTCATGGACATAAACTTTAGCTTGGCTCTTGACACTGCTTAGTGACCCTAGCAAGTTGACTACATTTGTTTTCCTGTTGTCCAAAGCAACCCTTTCATACCTTCTTCTCTCTTTTCTAACCACCTCTTGCCTCTCATATCTCTCTTCACCCTCAACTAGTGCTTTCTTCCTACATTAAGAAAAATTATCCACTCACATGCCCTTGAATTCCCAGTACCAAATTTAT
The DNA here is from genome assembly GCA_963574655.1 of Perodicticus potto. NCBI lineage: Eukaryota > Metazoa > Chordata > Mammalia > Primates > Lorisidae > Perodicticus > Perodicticus potto. Next base: position 26,087 of record CAUYRH010064103.1, read on the forward strand.
AGACCTATTTCAACCCATCTTCTTCAATCCTGTAACAAATGATGAAATTTCTTGATTTGTATTAAATACCAGATTTTTCCACCTGTCCTCTAGATTCTTTTACCTTTTGCTTTAGGAATTTTCTTCTTTAGTCAGCTGTCCTTTCTTATAATGTCAGTATTTCCTAATCTTTCTCATTATTTTCATCAGCATACAGAGTTTATTACAATTTTCCATTTTAAAGTTAAAATATGATGCCCCCTTATTTTTCACTTATTGCCCCATGTCTCTGATTCCCTTGTTAGACCAATCTAAATGATATATATAGTTTTCTAAGTATACTAGCTTTAGTTACTCACCTCCCATTGACACCTTATTCCTTATTATCTTGTTTTTGTTTTTTTCCTGACTTTACCATTTAAACAGAAGTATTCCTGTCAAAATCACCAAAAAACTTTGTGTTTATAAATTTTGTTGACCTATGTAACCCTAAGAGCATATTTGCTCTCATCTCCTCAAGAACATTCAATATATTTCCTTCTCCTCAAAACACTATACATTTTTGCTTATATAATACCACTCATTTAATTTTCCTCAAATCAAGTCTGTCCATGACATTTTAGCCACTTTGCAAGTTTCTCCTCTACCAAATATATAAAGGTTAGGTTTCCAGATCTTAAGACAGGCATTGAAGATGGCATTTCTTAGCGATAATTGAGTTTCTACATCAAATTCTGGCTGGGCCAGAAACATATTGGTTGTTCTGGGATTAGAGCCTAATAATCATAAAGCCAATAACTTTATTATTTCAATTGATTTACTCTTAGTTCATTCTGAGATGACAGAATTAATAATAGAGCTTATTAATTAGCACTCTAATGCCTAATGTCTTTTTTTAGCTCTGCCTCAAACCTGCCTATTATGAAAAGACTAAAATCTCTAACTTGGTGCAGGGCTCATTTCTTAACAGTAAAATTTTATACTGAAAAGCACATAATTGAAGCAATCTATAGCCTAAAACCGCTAAATGCTACATTTAGCTCATACCAGGTTAGAAGGCCAACTTCATTGAATGCTCAACTTTAAATATCTTTTTACTTCCAAACCCCTGAGACTTCTAGGCAAAACCTCCCAGAAGCCTGAGTAACAGGGTTGTATGTGTGGGCTGTGCCCAGGTGATCATCCTCCTGGGAATTTTAGTCCATTCAACATCCCTTACAAAGACAATCCCACTGCTGTAAAATGCAGCAAATACATACATAGATCTTTATGCTCAGCTGTGTTTCTGAGATTTCCAATGTCACTTGGGAAGGAGCCCTGTTAAAGACACTGTTATTTTATCTCCCTTTCCTTTGTCAGCCTCTGTACCAACCATTCTACTCTCTACGTTTATGAGATCCACTTCTGTAACTCTCACATATGAGTGAGAATGTATAGCATTTATCTTTCTGTGCCTGAGCTATTTCACTTAACATAATGACCTCCAGTTCCTATGATGACCTCCAGCATCTATGAAGCTACAAATGACAGAATTTCTTTCATTTTAATGGTTAAATAATAGTCCATTGTGTATATGCACTGTATTTTCTTCATCCAGTCATTCAATAATGGACCCTCAGTTTAATTCCAAATCTTGGCTATTGTCAATAGAGATGCAGTAAACATGGCAGTACAAATATCTGATTTCCTTTCTTTTGAGTCTATACTCAGAGTGGGATTGTTAAATCATACACAAACTATATTTTTTACAGGGAACTTCCTTACTGTTTCCCAGAGTATGGAAATTTCCATTCCCACAAACAGTGTATAAGCATTCCTTGATCTCTGCATCCTTGCCAACATTCTTTATTTCTTCTCTTTTTGGTAACAGCCATCCTAACTGAAATAAGATAATATCTCATTGTGGTTTTGATTTTCATTTCTCTGTTGATTACTGATGTTGAACATTTTTTTATATTCCTGCTGACCATTTGTATGTCTTCTTTTGAGAAATGTCTATTCAGATACTTTTCCCATTTTCTAATCAGACCGTTTAGTTTTTTTAATTGAGTTGTTTGAGCTCCTTACATATTCTAGTTATTAATCCCTTTTCAAATGGATAATTTGCATGCAACACATTTTCTCCCTTCCTATATGTTGTCTATTTGCTTCATTAAATGTATCCTTTGTTGTGCAGAAGCTTTGTACTTTAATGTAATCTCATTTGTTTGTTTATTGACTGTCCTTTTGAGGTCTCATCAAAAAAAAAAAAAAAAAAGAAACAACAACCCTTGCCCAATGCAGTGATCTTTAGTGTTTCCATATTTTTTTCTTCTAGAAGTTGTATAGTTCTAAGTCTTAAATTTAAGTCTTTAGTCCATTTTGAGTTCATTGTTGTATATGGTGAAAGATGAGGATCTAGTTTTGTTCTTCTGCATATGGATATCCAATTCCATCAGTATAGTACATCATTCCATTTTTGTGGATGCAGCTTCTTCAATTTCTTTCATCAGTGTTTTATAGTTTTCAATGTACAGATCTTTCATTTCTTTAGCTAAATTTATTTCTAGGTATTTTATATTATTTTAAACTATTGTAATTATGGTTGCTATCTTAACTTCTTTTTCAGATTGATCATTGTTATTGTATAGAAACCCTATTGAATTTTATATATTGATTTTGTATCATGTAAATTTACTGATTTTTGATCAATCTGAAGAGTTATTCTTGGTGAAGTCTTATGTTTTTCTAAATATGAAATAATGTCTTTTATGAACAAGGATAATTAGACTTTTTCCTTTCCAATTTGGATATATTTTATTTCTTTCCCTTACCGTATTGCTCTGGCCAGGACTTCCAGTACCACATTGAATAAAAGTGCTGAAAGTGGACATCTTTGTCTTATTGTGGATATTAATGGAAAGGCTTTAAAGTTTTTCCTACTCAATATCATATTAGCTGTGGGCTTGATATATATGGCCTTTATCATGTTAAGGTATGTTCTTTCTATATCAAATTTATTGATTTTTTTATTAAGGGATGTTGAATCTTAGGCTTTTTCAGCATCTATTGAAATAATTACATGGTTTTTGCCCTTTATTGTGCTGATATGATATATCACATTTACTGATTTGTGCATATTGAACCAATTTTTGTATCTTTGAGATGCATCACATTTGATCATGATGAATGATCTTTTAATATGTTGTTGAATTCTGTTTTCTAGTATTTTGTTAATGATTTTTTCATCAGGGATATTGGCCTATACTTTTCTCTTGTTTGAAAGGCACTATTTTGAGAAATCGTATTTTTTATACATGGATGACAGTCAGGGAGAGCCAGCTTTCAGAAATCCTAATGATTCATTAGCACTACACTGGCCTTTACTGGCCATGGGCATCCACTTAAAACTCTATACGTGATCCTAATACTTCTGGTAGTTCCATATCAAAATTAATAATATTTACAATATCTCTTCTGTAGCCACAATGTCTGCAAGGTTTTTATAACCCCTCAAGTTCTTAAAAGCATAGATAAATTGCTCTAAATTTTGTCTTCTAGCCTTTTCATTTGAAAATAACAGATTCCACTTACATCGGAGTTATTGGCTTTGGAATTTTAATGCTAGAATTGATAGGGGAAATGAATTAATTTGCTGCCTGATATTATTATTTTTTTCTTTTTTTCTTTCTGATGCCTGCATTCAGGTTCAGAGAAAGAACGAAGGCAAGACTGACATAGGAATTTTTATGGCTTGACAAAGTCTTTCTGAAGACCTCTGCACCACGCATTTTCAAGTTGATACAATAAACAGCAGGCAAATAGTAAATGATAGCTGTGGATTCCAGAGGCTTAAAATACAGGTCTAATCACAACGTAAAAGAAAAAAATCAGCAACAAACAGAAGTATGTGTAAATTGTTTCAGAGAAACCAAAAAATCTCAGTAATAAGTTGAGAATGTTCAAGATTTAGTATGTGACTAGAAAGCCATTGCTTGAGCTTTTGAACTGAAATATCAGGAACTCAGAAAAGAAAACAAATAATTTAAATAAACAAGTTTTGATCTGCAAAGAAATCTGTGAGAAAAAGAAAGTCCTTCCAACCCCACAAATATAAGTATTGTCTCTATATACAGCATTGGTGAGAAAAGTTTGATCCAGGCAGAAGACCCAAGTTGTGGTCTGTACCTGTTTGAAAGAAGCAAACTCTTAACAGAGGAGAATGAAAAGAGAGCTCACAGGGAGAAAGAGCTGTTGTGAATAGGACTCATGGATAAGTTTTAGATGAATTGGTGTAACAAAAGCCACTCAGAGCTTCTAGAACTTGAGAGCTGAGGAAAGCCAATAGTTGGGGAAAAAAACAAATGCGGAGCTTACACCAGTTCTCACCAAGAACCTGATGGCCCGGTCTTTGGAACAACAATGCAGGATGCTATCTTTGGATATTTGTCTCCCAAAACTCACATTTAAATTTGATCCTCAGTGCTGGAGGTGTTTGGGTCAAGGGGGTAGATAACTCATGACTAGTCTGGTGCTGTCCTGTCTCATGATAATGAGTAAGTTCTTGCTCTGTGACAGTGATTTTTCAACCCGTGTGCTGTAGCATGCTGGTATGCCATGAGAGCATCTTAGGTGTACTGTGAAAAATTTTTAAAAATCATTAAATTATTTTCTTTTTTTATTTAACTTTTTTTTCATAGTTAATTTCTGTTTTTTTATTGTTGGGGATTCACTGAGGGTACAAATAACCAGGTTACACTGATTACATTTGTTAGGTAAAGCCCCTCTTATAATTGTGTTCTGCCCCCAAAAGGTGTGTCACACACTGTGAACCCCCTACCCCACTCCCTATTTCCCTTTCCCTGCTCTCCTCATCCCCAACCCCCCACTATGTACTACATCATTAATTGTCCTTGTATCAGAACTGAGTACATAGAATTCTTGAATTATTTCAAAAGAAGTTCAAAGCTCATCTAAGTACATTTTTTAACTCTTTTTTTTTGATCAACATAATTTAAGTGTGGCACAGAAGTTTATCTATAGGTTCAGTGTGCTGGGAAATCAAAAACGCTTGAAAAACACTACTCTGAGTTCCTTCAAGAGCTGGTTGTTAAAAAAGAGCCTGGCACCTCAGGCTCTTGTTTCCCTTGCTTCCTGCTTTGCCAGGTGATGGCAATTTATACCTGGTTCCCCTTTGACTTCATCCATGAATGGAAATAGCCTGAGACCCCCACCAGAAACAAATGCTGGAGCAATGCTTCTTGTGCAGCCTGCAGAACTATGAGCTGAATAAACCTCTTTTCTTTATATATTGCCCAAGCTCAGATTTTCATTTATAGCAACACAAATGGACTACAATGTATAATGAGACATGCAAAGAGAAGAGACATTTTACGTAGTATAAGAAAGACTTTTCTCTGTGGAGGAGTGATTTATTCATATAAGTTTTAATTTCTCTGGGAAAAATAAATAGGCATTACATGGGTGGAGGGCTCACCTGTGAAGGATGGGGGTCAAATTATTTTTAAAGAAGCTCAGTGACCTTCAGGCACATTACCTTGCTGATAGCTTATTATTTGGTTGTTGCTGTTACCTGGAGCCCATTGTTTAACTCTTCAGTGAATTTGTTTAATGAGGAGGCTGAATCTAATTTGAAAATAGAGATAGAATCAGGGAGGAATCTCAGCTTGGTATACCTTGCGGCCTTGTAGTCATGGAATTTTCTGAGAAGATCCATGACAGAAGTTTCTAAAACAAAAGGCAGATTTGGAAGTCGGATCAATTCACCCTTCCAAGTGAAAAATAACAGAAGCAGGAACAAGGAGGGATGAAATAACTGGATTTTTCTTATACCAAGTCTCTGTCTTTAAAACAAGTAGCCAGCACCTCCAGGGTGACCACAGGATTGGCTCTAAGCCCCATTAAGTTAACAAAAGAAAGAAGAGAAAGTAGGAAAATACTGCTCTCGAGAAGAAATTCAGTGTTTCTCCTCATGGTTATTTACTATCAAGGACCACTATGGGTGGTTAGATTTTAACATAACTCATTGGCTGTATTCATCATTAGAACAAAATTTTAGTGCAGTCTTATTTGTACAATGCAAAAAAGATAAATGTTTGTCTTCAACTCCCTCTATCACCACCCTTTTGTAAACAGTTAGAAAAAGCCACGTACATAATGCAAGTAAATCTACGTGAAAGGAAAATTAGAAGTTGAGGTTGGCACGATCAGATTTGCACTTGTTAGGTATATCTGGGGCCAGAGAATGGCTGAAATCCTGCCCTGCGTGGTTTGATTTTCTTTGCAACCCTTGTCTCTAGCTATCCCTCTGATTCCTGTAGTCAGTCTCTCTCTCTCTCTCTCTCTCTCTCCCTCTCCCTCTCCCTCTCCCTCTCCCTCTCTCTCTCTTTCTTCCTTCTCTCTCCTTCTTCCTTTCTCCCCCCTCTCATTCTCTTTCTCTCTCTTTCTTACACACACACACACTTTCACCCTTCTCAACTTTTTCCAACTCATCTGCAATCTTTCTTTTAGACATAGAAACCAGTTCAGCACACAAAGAAGGGCTGTGTGAAAAGGGGTTTTGCTGGGTTTCCAATACCTTTTGTACTACTGTTCAGAGATTAATCTATGTTCTTGAGCCTTTCTTGGCCATCTGTAACATAAGAATCGGAGAACAACCCATTTGCCTAATCTGTGTATCTAGACCTCACACATCTCTCCTTTGCAGAGAGACTCACCTTAGATTGAGTTCATTTAGGTACTGACTACACACCCATCAGAAGTAGGAAATTAAGAAAAACAATTATATATATATATATATATATATATATATATATATATATAATAATGTATTTCTAATTTTTATCACAAATTGCACAGCATTTTTAAATAACTTTTATCACTTGTTTACCAAAACAGCCTTCTGTAGTGGCTTCACTGATCTGGAAACTGAGGCTCAGAGAAATTGAGTTATCTGCCCAACTTAGCACAGCTGAGTGGGGCAGCACTGGGATGCAGTCCAGGGTCCCCTGGACCTAATCCTGGTTCTTTCCTCTCCATCCTGGATAAATGTGTATGTATAATGTCAACAAAGCTCCTTTACCATTTTGAAAAATGGAGAATCATTCACTTTGTCTCACCTCCTTAGTTTTTCCTTAATTATTTCACTAGCAAGCAATATAGTTTGAAGAATTTTCCAGTCTGCCAAAGCTTGTTACACTCCTCAGTATCCATGCAATGTTATGATTTTCCTGTAAAATTGAATAACCTGTATATTTAGCGTGTTCTCCCACACTGAGTCAGAGAGAAAAGGACATCTGTCTATGTGTCAACATCGCTGTTTAATTCTCTTAGGTCATGGCTGTTTAAACCCTCACATCCATAAATTGCATCTCTGTCTCTAGGAATTCTCTCAGTAATAAAAAAAAATTACAACTTTAATTTTCATATCCAGCATCCAAATTGAGAGTAGGTCAGTAATTTCCATCATTTAATTGCTACTACAAAATGAACCAGTTTACTGGAAATTTCACATTCCGTGGCATTTTGTCCTTGGGAAAAATATTTCAATAACCTCACTTGCCAAGATTCCTTTTCTAGAAACAATTGTACTATCCTCCAGACTGAATTCTCTATGCCTGATCTTCTAGGAATAAAGTTACTCTCACTCCCTTGGCCAACATCCAGCCAAGCAAAGCAGTTAGGAATATTTTAATTTCTTTGCTCCTGCCTTATTCACTAAATTTTTACCTAAACCAGGAGTCCTATCTTGGTATTTGGATTCCGCCCTTACTCTTGATTTGAGCATATCTGACTTGTCATATAGTGAGAAAAACAAGTGCTAATGTTTCTCAGGCATATTGTTAGATAACAACATGGCATTAGCCAAGTTTGTTAATTAAGGGAAAGTCAAATATTATACACTACCACTTTAAGCTTAGATTCAGTTATTTTTCTCCCTCCATTTTCTTCTTGGAATATCTCTTAGAGACTTTTTTAAACAGAAGTAGTTGGGCTGGTGTGTTAGGAGGCTGGGAAGGGTAAGAATGTGTGAAATGTGAGATAATTCCATGAAAACATTTTGCTTTCTATGGGTCTCTCAGAAATCCATTTAAGGAATCCTGAGGAGTCTTTATTCCCTCTCAACAAAACATAGCAGAGAAAATGAAACCAGCTTTATGGGCTCTGTGTTTCAGAAAAGACTCCCCTTCCTGGATCCCGATTTTACAAGGGCTACGTGGAGGTTATAGTCACTTAGATCACATTGCTGTGGTAATATATGGGAAAAAAAAGGTTCACAGGATATTTTATCAATTCTAATCTACTGCAGATTTTTTTTATTGCTTCTAACGTTAACTATTCCACACATTTCTATAGTTCCTTGACTTGGACATCAGAAGGATATGTTGGGGAAATGACTTACCATCTATAAAATCAAAGCCCAAGCCTTGGTTTGAACAGAAATAGTTGACATCTTCTTCAAAGCTTGTCTCTCAGAAGAGTAGAGGGAATTCTCTGTTTCTACAATAGATGAAGGCAACGCTGTTAAAGAGTAACAGGAGTCCATTCACCAGTCATTTCTCAAGCTCTTACTGCTACCCAGCTGCCCAGTCCTCCTCATGGGGGAGGGAGGTCCGGGAGAAGAGTAGAGATGGGGTGAGGACTAAGGGAGATAGTGTTTCAGACAGGACAGACTAGGTCATACTGTACTAATTACATACACACACACACACACACACGTGTGAACACACACACAATCCCAATGGCTTAAAATAACAAAGCTTCACTTCATACTCACACAACCTGAGCTTCCCAAGTGGAACAGAGGCTCTGTTTGCACCATCATCATCCACACTCAGGAGTGGGGAGTGGGGAGTAGCCACCGTTTGCAACAATGCATTCCCCATTGTTGTGGGGGAATAGAGGAAAGCTCTGGCTACAATGCTCCCACTGGAAAGTGACAGGTGCAGTCATGCCTACATGTTATTGACCAAATAAATGTCACAGAATCCCACCTAGATGTCAGGAAAATATAATCCTATTATGTTCCCAGAGGGAAGAGCTGAATATTTGTCACAGTACTAAAGATCATTATAATACTCTGGTTTCTCATCAGATGATAGAAATCTTTTGCCTCAAGATCACTGTAGTTGGGGAAGAAAGAGGTAAGGACAATGAACAGCTCTGGGTCCAAGATGGGGACATTGTGCCCTGCAGGAGAGCATGTGGGATAGGGAAAGGAAGTCTCTACCTGATCAGGGTCCTTGTGCTTGTGGTGGGAAATACAGCAAGCATGAGAAGTGATTTCCCCAAATTCCTACTGGCAGGATGTGGCAGAATTGGGACTTTTGGTTTTTTCACCCATGTGTGGTGCTTCTTCCACGTTCTATGCTGTCACACTGAGCAAATGAAAGCTGGATCTCTACCCTATAGGCACTTTCAATGAAGCTGAGTGAAAAAAACTGATACAGAGCACATAATAAATGAATGGAACTGCCCAGGTCAGTACAACAGAATGAACAGAAGTTCAGAGAACATGTGCCTGGATAATTAAGGGAAGCCTTTCTGAAGAAGACAGGATCCATAATCATCCTCAAGGGATCAACAGTATTTGTGTCATGGAAGAAGAAGACAGAGAGCCTTTGAAATGAACAGAACAGCAGGAACAGAGGCAAAAGGGAAGGAGAGAATCAGGCATCTGTGAGCTGCCTTGAGGAGACTAGACTGAGCAGGATGGAGGCAGCCCACTGGGACACAAGCTGGACATTCCAACCCAATGTGGATTACCCTGCAGGGAAGCCAGGCTTTGTGCAGAAAGCAATAAGAAGCTAGCAAGGACTCCTGAGCAGAGGAATAAAATGGTGAAACTGAAGTTTAATACGTTAACTGTCATGCAAGTTGTATTTAACTCACACTAGTTATGTCCAGGGCCTTGTGAAGCTGTGACATTCCTGTTATTTGAACAAAATCCATATGATAGTACACAGTGATATAATATTGTTACATGTAACTCATACACAGAAACAAAAATAAAATTTTTTACTGAATTAGAAAGGATTGTTTTCTTTTTGAAGTTTTTGTTCTATTTAATAAAACACCATGACCCCAAGGAAAAAAATTTTTTTTCCTTTTTTTGCAGTTTTTGGCCAGGGTCGGGTTTGAAGCCACCACCTCCAGTATATGGGGCTGGCACTCTAGTCCTTTGAGCCACAGGCGCCACCCAAAATACTTTTTTCTAGTGTGGCAGTCAATGTGTTAAGAAGGTTACCTAATATGAGGATGATTTGGAGGTGATCTGGGGCATCAGAGAAATTCAAGGTAACTCCCACTCCACAGGAGACTGTTGTAGTGACCCAGGTAACAGGTAGGTTTGGTTTTGGCTGTTAAAGATGCCAAAACCCACCAGTTCAACAGCATTGTATGTCCTGATTTCAATTAATTGACCTGATGCTCCTTAGCTATGAGGGCATGAGCCACAATTCAACACTGGCGCCTCTCCTTGGTCTCCAGGGGGAGGAAGAGTTAGCTAATGAGGGGATACCTTTGGCAGAGGGCTCATGCAGCAGCAGCTACTCAGAAAAACTCTTGTGTCACAGCGATGAAGAAGTCACAGCCCCCAGGATGCTGCACTCACCATCTAGATGGCCTGAGGCTGAACTCTCTGAGCCAACAAAGCTGGACAACTCTGTAGCTCTGAACCTTGAAAACAAGCCTTGTTCCAGCAACAGGGTCCGACTCCTTGCCATTAACACCACCAACTACCACAGTCCTAGAGCCAGGAAATCTTACATCTATCCTTGGGAGAACTTAATTGCCTGCTCATTGCTATTGCTGTGATTGCTGAGGGCAAAGCTGCTTTCAGCAATGCTTCATAAAAGTAGGCAACCACTGTTTAGAAAGTAGAAGCCAGGAATCCTAAACTGCCATCTGGCCAAGCATCACCATATGACTTTACCACCACACACAGATACACATGTGCATGGAAACACACACTGCCTTTCAGGGCCCTTGGGCACACTTGCCACTGAGACAGGCCTGTCTCCCTCCCTCCCTGCCCTGCCCAGGTCTTCCAGGCCAACTCTGCCCAATGGGCTGCCCTGACCTCAGACTCCTAGAAGTCCAGTTGTGGAAGCAGCTGGAGATGAGAGATTAGTCAGGCCTTTTCAGCCAAGGTGCAATGGTGAAGCTGGCCTGGAACTCGTTCCGATTCAATTTGTACTATGTTTCCTTCTGATTTTATGGCACTTTTACTTTCATCTCCCTGGAAAATATCTTTGTCAAAATACACATCACAGTATCAGGCCTGTGAAGGAGGCACTTTACAGCACTGTCCTCTGTGAAGGCATAAACAGGAAAGCGTGACATAACTCCTATTTATCTGTTGGCGACTAGCTCCCACTGCAAGGCAGAAAAGATCTTGCTGCTTCCATTAGGAAGCTTTCTTTTCCTAAGGACTGTAATTAGCTAAATGCTCTTAAACTCCACCATGGAAACAGCTGTGTGTATTCCCAGGTGATGGTTCAATGCTTCACACACAGGGGGATCTTACCCTTTCTAGATGTTAATCGCAGCCTGGGAAAAGTATGAAAAACAGCAAGTAAATAACAAAACCAGAACCTCAGGCAGGAGGCAATTTGTAGCAGAAACACAGGCTCAGAGGTTAGAAGGAGAGACTGGGAGGTCCAGTTTCTGACACATGGTCAGTCCACTCAGGCAGGATGGACACTGGCTCCAAATCAAGCCCACATAGGTGAGGCCAGCACCATATTGAGACCTTAAGGGAATGAAACGATGTGTTCTACTCTTCCCCTTAAGCAAAGAATGTTTATTTCCAAAATGACCTAACTCGGTACATAGGCTGAATTCAAACAGCTTTTTTCTCGACATTTTAACTGCAAAATCATAGGCAAATTTATTACAACTGTTTCCTCTTTTCTGGTAGGGGTGGTGCTTTTCCTCTGCCATAAGCACGTGCTTGATCAATCCTAGCGTTCCCAACATTACACTGGACCCTGTGCACAGCTGCCTGAGTAGTAAGCAGATGGCTGACTGGAGACAAGGATACCAGGACAATGTCCTTAGCTATAGATAGGAAGCTTTCACTCTATGATGAGACTTCAGTCATGGGGCACAGTCCCTGAAAATGAGGCTGGGTAAACAGTTATGCTATGGTGTAGATATGGTTTGTTAGGGCCAGGGCTCACGTTGAAGTTTGATCCTTAATTTTGGAGGTGGGGCCTGATGGGAAGTGTTTGGATTGTGGAGGCAGATGCTTCATGAAAGGCTTAATGCCATTCTCAAGGGAATGAGAGAGCCTGTCTTAGTTCCTGCAAGAAGCAGCTGTTGTAAAGAGCCTGGACCCTCTTCCTCTTCAGGGCCCTCTCTCAGCATGTGACATGCCAGCCCACTATGCCTCCCACCATGCGTAGAAGCTTCCTGGGGTCCTTACTAGATGCAGATGCTGGTATCTTGCCTTTTGTACAGTCTGCAGAACTGTGGGCCAAATAAACCTCGCTTCTTTATAAATTATCCAACCTCAGGTATTCCTTTAGCAACACAATAATATTAGAAGTGAACAAACAGGCTGAAACTAGAGCCAAACCTAAAAACTGGGCACACATAGAAGACAGGGTGAATGTCCTAGAGGAAATAAAGTGTCAGGACTAATTGGTAACAAAGAAAAACTACAGAAGGGAAGAGAGACTGGACATTTTCATGAAGCCCCTGGATCATGGTTCTGGGGGGGGTGACTTTGCCAAGCCATCCAAAGGCTGGAACTGAAGTGGCTGCAGGACTCCTGGCTTCCCTCAAGAATAGCCTGGGTGCAGGAGGGTCACCAAGGTGCAGGGAAGGAGGGGTGCTTATGGAAAGGAAAGGTCTATCTGCCAAGCAGCAAGGACCCAAGGAAATAAAGTGGGCGGGCACAGAGCTGAGACCTGATTACTAACCCAACAAGAAATGTTTCTTTCCTGCAACCTCCACAAGAACAGTAAGGACCACTATCACCACAATAATAGCAATAAAGCTTTGCTATATGCCCCGCGCTGCCCTAAATTGTTTACCTATATTAACTCTTTTGTATCTCCTCCTTGGAAAAGATGCTATGATATCCCCCATTTAAATACAAGGAAGCTGAAAGTAGTATGAACATTCCTTGAAGAACTTAAAGTAGGCCTACCATTTGATCCAGCAATCTCACTACTAGGTATTTATCCAAAGAGAAAAGAAAAATATATTTTATTATAAGGACACTTGCACTTGAATGGTCATAAAAGCACAATTCATTAGGTCATGGACAACCCAAATGCCCATCAATATATGATTGATATTGATATGGATTGATATTGGATTGATAAAATGTGGTATATGTATACTATGGAATACCACTCAGACATAAAAATTACAGTGACCTAGTATCTTTCATAACGATCTGGTTGCAATTGGAGACCATTCTCCTTAATGAAGTATCATAAGAATGAAAAAGAAAATACCATGTACACTCCGGACTAAATTGGAACTAGTTGATCAACATCTATGTGTTCATATGGAAGCAAAACTCAGTGAAATTCAAGTAGGGGAGAGGAAGAGGAGAAAGGGGTGGGGAATTCCCACCTAATGGGTATATTGCAGGTGTACTTTGCATACTTCCTGAGTGAAGGGTACACCTATAACTTTGAATTAAAATATACAAAAGCAAAACATGTAACTGATATGTATGTACCCCCATAATATTCTAACGTTCTAAAAAAATAGAGGAAAAAATGAATACAAGGAAGCTGAGACAGAGACTTAAGTAACTTCTCTTCTGTTGCAGCTCACACAGTTGGTAAGTGACAGAGCTGATATTTAAACCCAGGGATTCTGACTGTAGTACCCAATTAACGTGCTATACTGCCTCCCTAAAAAATGTTGAGGGAATAAAGGAATAAGTCAGTGAGAACTCTTAGTGGAAGATTGAAATGCTACGTTAAGAAGGAATCTGAGATTCTGGATGGGTTCAAAGGGAAAGACTCTATTAGTGACGTCTGCCCTGGGAACTTTTACTAGTGATGGAGATCAACTATAGATATCATAAACAAATAAGAAAACAATTGTGTTATGTTATAGTCCTTGTGTCAAGTTAGGGATCTGTTTACTCAAAGTGGAAGGCCATGCCTGGTGGTATCAAACCTGTGCTGTTTAGTGGAAAGAGCCAGTGAAGTTAGTGAGCGTTCTGTAAACCTGAAATTTGCAGAGAAATGCCAAATTCAGGAACAGAATAAAGCCATGGCCAGCTGAAGACAGAGATCAATTACTATGGAAAACTGAAACTATGAAAAACTGAACCCTCAAACCAGATAAGCCAAGCCCTTCCATGTATAACTTCAGGAGAAAGAAGCCCAGAAACGAGAGACCCCACCCGGAAGGTCCTGACAAAAGCTTTCAGAGATCTGCTTTACTTGGTGGCTTTTTCCTTCCCCTCATTGTGCAAAATTGGGAGCTTTAGCCTGGTGGCTGTGGTGGGTAAAGAATGACATACACTATATAACCACACCCTATCCATTTTGCTTTTTTCTCTTCTGCATTCCAGAGTATATTTTTTGGAAACCTTGCAGACTAAATAAACCATGATGTTCAACATGCAAGGTTTTAGAGCTTCTCAAATGCCGCCTCTTCTATGAACAAACTTTTGACCTCTTCAGCCTGGATTTCTGCATCCTTCCTACAATTTCTCACTACCTGATTCAATAGAGTCTCCATGTTATTCATCCCTTAGTTCCAGTTCCTTTCAGATAACACACCCAACCTGGGCAAACCCTCCCTTCATTTGTGCCTCTGCTCAATGCCATCTCACAAACCTCCTTCCTTGACAAATCTCTCACAAAGGGAACTCCCCCATCCCAGTCATCATCTATCCATTGGCCATGATTTATTATTTATAACACTTATGAATATGACTGCCCACTTATTGTTTTGGTGTCTGACTCCATGTCCGTAGGAAGGTCTGTGGTAAGCTGAATAAAGCCCCCATTTCCAAAGATGCCCATGCCATAATCCAATGAATGTGCACCAAGCAAAAGACTTTGAAAATGTGATTAAGTGAAGAATCTTGAGAGGTGGAGATTATCATGGATTAGTCAGGTGGATGTAACATAGTGACAAGATCCTTGTAAGGCATAGGTAGGAGATGATTTAATAGAAGGTGATGTAATGATGAAGAAGAGGGAGAAAAAGGCCATGTGGTGTGGAACCACATGCCAGGAAATGCAGGAGGACTCTAGAAGGTGGAAAAGACAATGAACACATTCCATAAGAGCCCCCAGAAACCGGTCTTGCCAATATCTTGATTTGGCCCTATCAGACTCATTTCTGATTTTTGCTGAACAATTGTATTATTTTTTAATTTTTATGTTTGTGTTTTATATTTAGTTTGTTACAGTGATAACTGGAAACTAATATTGAGTCTTAGTCTGTTTTATTCACCATCTCCTAAGCTAATGTCTGGCATGGAGTAAAAAATAAGTAAATACTTGTTGAATTAAGAATGAATGAATAAGTGAATGGATTCCTCCCTTTAATATGACACTAAAATATTTGAGGGCAGGATCTAGGCTATATTTTGCTTTATTTTCTCCCCATATTCTGACTCTTTGCACAAAGTCATCATCAAATAAATAAATAAATAAATAAAACCTATTTTATTTAGTGACTAAGATATTCAAATAGTATTTCTAACCGAATTCAAGCATCAATTTACTGAGCACCTGCTGTGTACCATACAGTTTAATAAGCATGAAAAATGCAAGACCCACAAACCTATCCCTATTTGTTCATTTGATTACAACTTTATCAGAGAGAAGGGGATTGAAACCAGCACTCCACGCAACAAGAACTGGAAACTAACCTGAACTGAACACCTACTATATAACAGGTACTATGCTGAGATATATTTTATTTTTATTTATTTATTTATTTATTTATTCATTTATTTATTTTTGAAACAGAGCCTCAAGCTGTCACACTGGATAGAGTGCTGTGGCATCACAGCTCACAGCAACCTCCAATTCCTGGACTCAAGCGAGTCTCTTGCCTCTGCCTCCCAAGTAGCTGGGACTACAGGCACCCGCCACAATGCCCGGCCATTTTTTGGGTGTAGCCGTCATTGTTGTTTGGCAGGCCCAGGCTGGATTCAAACCCACCAGCTCAGGTATATGTGGCTGGCGCTTTAGCCAGTTGAGCCACAGGCGCTGAGCCCTGAGATATATTTTAATGGTGATCTTAAGAGCATGAGTTTTAGTCAGACAAATCTGAGCTCAAAATATCAGTTTTGTGAAAGTTACTTTATTTTCCTAAGCCTCAATTTCCTAACTATAAACCTGGAAAAACAATACCTCCCCCACAGGATCGATAATAGTGTTAAATGAACTAATGTATATAAGTGCTAACATGGTTAATTTTCTACATTAACTTGGCTGGGCCATTGTGCCCAAATAGTTGGCCAAACATTATTCTGGATATTTCTGTGAAGGTGCTTTTGAATGAAATTAACATTTGAATAGGGGAAGTCTGAGTAACACAGGTCACTCTACATAATGCAGGTGGGCTTCATACAATCAGTAGTTTAAGGTCTGAATCCAACAAAAACATGACCTCTTCTAAGCAGGAGGGAATCCCCTAGCCTACCACCTTTGGACTTCAATTATACAACATCAGCTCTTCCTAGGTCTCCAGTTGGCCAGCACATGGACAGATCTGGGGTTTGCCAGGTTCCATAATCATAAAAACCAATTCCACATACATCCTATTGGTTTTCTTTCTTTAGAGAAAATTGATTAATAAAAACACATCATATGATACCTAGCCATGTTGTAAGAACTCAGTGCATTATACTTCATTGAATTCCTACAACATTTTAGGTATGATTATCCCCATTATAAAGAAAAGGAAATTAAACATTAGAGAGATAAAACATCTTGTCTTCCACCATGCAGATAAAAAATTCCAGAGGTATAGTTCACATTCAGTGGTAACTATCACCTAAGCCTGGGCTCTCCATCCATAACGTTTCCCTCAGTCTGCATTAAAAACTAGCCAGGCAGTATGCTAAGAGAATCACAGATTCTTTAAAGGATACAAACTAAGCATCAAAATTTATTAACATTCCAGAGTACTTAATACATATGATCAATGGATATCTAATGCTCTAATTCATTAGATTATATTAGACCACCTACATTCTTTGAGATTACCAAGATGAGCATCAGGTAGATACCACTACATGTAAGGGAGCTCACACATCTCAATAGCAAATAAATGGGCAAAGGAAGCTCCAAGTGGCATTCCCCTCTTTTACTCTTGCATTTAATTCTCTATGTAATCTATCAATATTTTCATCCTACTGCCATCACACAGCTACTTATTGTATCTTCTAAACTCCTTCTGATTATCTCTTAAATACACAGATACATTTGTGTGTTGGTCCACTTTCCCTCCTAACCCTTAGTAAATATGCATAAGTAAACACACATTTCTTGTTTTCTAAAAAAAGAACTACTGATCAATAATTTAGGGATGTAATGTTTACAAATTGTTTTTAACATTGCTTTAGGCCATACTAAGACTTGGAAGGATCCAGAGACTCCTGAATCCAATTATCTCTGTCTCCAGTAATGATGACAGAACTGAGCCCAGATTTACCTGCCCACATAAGACAATACAAAAAAAGACACACTACATGAAAAAAAGAACATTACCGATCAGCAGAAGAAGGGAAGTGATCACTGATAAATAGAAAATAAACATGGTGGGGAAAAAAATAAACAAGGTGGCCCTAAAATTGCCCCAGCATATTGCCTTGACAGAGTGTCTAGGCCACAATGTAGGGTATAGAAATCCAACTCTTCCCTGAGTTCAGGATACTAAACTAAGGGTCTAAGAACTCTAAGATAGTTGGATTTTGCAAAGTAGAGTATTGAAGAAAAGAGAGCCATATAGTGACAGAATTCACAATGTCTTCAGGGAGTCACTCTTATGTAGACTGTCACTCCTAAGTATATGGCATCTTCCTGATGCTCATCTTGGTAATCTCAAAGAACGTAGGTGGTCTAAGCACAACTGATTAGTACATGCATGTAAGAAAACCACTCAGGGCAGCGTCTGTGGCTCATCAAGTAGGGCACCAGCCCCATATACCGAAGGTGGCAGGTTCAAACCCAGCCTCAGCCAAACTGCATTGTGGCGGGTGCCTGTAGTCCCAGCTACTCAGGAGGGTGAGGCAAGAGAATCGCCTAAGCCCAGGAGTTGGAGGTTTCTGTGAGCTGTGTGACGCCACTGCACTCTACCGAAAGTGATAAAGTGAGACTCTGTCTCTACAAAAAAAAAAGAAAGAAAGAAAGAAAGAAAACCACTCAAGGATGGAATGATCCTAAAATGTTAGGGGTAACAAGGCTGGGCTTTACACAGGGCTGGGGAAACTTCCTGCTATCATCTACCAGACTGGAAAACCTCTAGAACCTGGGATATTAGAAAAAGTATATAAAAAAATTATAAATCAGCACTAAAGAATACTTAACTCCCTATGTCAAGCATTGCCTAATAAACCTCTAAAACAGAAACTGAAAGGATCAATTTATTTCCAAGTAATTTAACTGTACATCAAAAAAAAAAAAAAAACATATGACATCAATAACATCTGCATGAATAAAAAATATATATATCAAGCATTCAATAAGGTAAAATTTATAATGACTGATGTCAAACCAAAACTTGCCAGGCATGCAAAGAAGCAAAAAACATATCTATGTAACATATAATGAGAAGATAAATTGATTGAAACCAAAAAGAACTGAAATGTTAGATGTTAGAATTAACAGACAAGGAAATTATAGTTATAAATGTATACCAAATGTTGAAAAAGTTAAATAGAGGCTTGGCCCCTGTGGCTCAACGGGCTAAGGCACCAGCCACATACACCTGAGCTGACAGGTTTGAATTAAGCCCGGGTCCGCCAAACAACAATGATGGCTGCAACCAAAAAATGGCCAGGCATTATGGCAGGCACCTGTAGTCCCAGCTACTTGGGAGGCGGAGGCAGGAGACTCGCTTGAGCCCAGGAACTGCTATGAGCTGTGATGCCACCACACTCTATCCAGGGTGAGAGCTTCAGGCTCTGTCTCAAAAAAAAAAAAAAAAGAAAGAATAAAAGTTAAATAGAAACATGAAAGACTCTTGAAACCACACATACACAAAAGTAAAACTACAAAAGACAAAATTTGTAAGTTTTGAAATAAAAAGTACAGTGAATGAGACTGAGGACAGGTTAGACACCACCAAAGAAAAAGTCAGCAAACTGCCTAAAATGAAAATAGATCCAAAAAAAATTTTACGTAAGGAGAGTGTCACCAAGCCATGAAAAATTTTAAGAGCACTAATATATTTTATACTATATCTAATATATTTTATACTATATATATATATATATATATGGGGATCTCAAAACAAAGGATAAAAAATATATTTCAAAAATTAGTGCACAAATGGAAAACAGAAAAAAGCTGGTGTTTCAATCTTATTTGCAGACACATTAGGCTTTAAACCAATCAAAGTGAGTAAAGATAAGGATGGACATTTTATATTTGTTAAAGGTATAACACAAAATGATGAGCTCTCAATTATTAATATTTATGCACCCAATCAGAACGCACCT